>OMLB01029212.1:0-11664 GCA_900302555.1 Myripristis jacobus | reverse complement strand
TAGCGAAATGCCCACAATGTGAATACATTTTGATTATACATTTTATTTTGTTGGCAATAGCTGTATAAACGCATTATTACATACATTATCACAATAATGCTTAATTCAGACATTTGCTAAGTGTCCTGGAACAGCGACATGACGTGCCCAGTCGACCACATTTCAGCCAAAATGTGTTGCCTAAATTTTATGAAGACGTGAAGGCTAAACTACAAGAGGACTGAAGCAGCGCAAAGTTCACTGCATTAACTACAGATGGACATTATATCACTGACAACTGGGTAATTAAAAACCTGTTCTTCAGACACGCGGTGTGTATGAAAGTCACACAAGTGAACATCTGTCGGAAATACTACAGGCAGAAAAGTGGTAAGAAAAGTGTTATAGTAATGTTCATGTTCTTTATTACAATGCAACATTTTGTTAATAAAATCCAGAAATTTTTTCTAGAAGTTTTTAAAACGTTTCTTTAGTAGGTTTTGAAAACCGAGGGTTGAACCGAACCTTGATTCAAAAACCAAAGTTTGAACCGAACCATGGGTTAGGTAAACCGTTACACCCCTACTACCTCATGAAGCTCATCGAGAGAATGCCAAGAGTGTGCAAAGCAGTAATCAAAGCAAAGGGTGGCTATTTTGAAGAATCTAAAATATAAAACATGTTTTGAGTTATTTCACACTTTTTTGTTTACTACATAATTCCATATGTGTTCATTCATAGTTTTGATGCCTTCAGTGAGAATCTACAATGTAAATAGTCATGAAAATAAAGAAAAAACATTGAATGAGAGGGTGTGTCCAAACTTGACTGGTAGTGTATGTGAAATGCAAAGTATATGAAAACTATGTCAGACACAGTTGATAAGGTACAAAATTCAGTTGAATGATCGAACTGCAAGATAAAGGACTGCATCAGAAAACACGCTGATCATTGCACAATCTCAAAGATAAGTTAGGCACAGAGGAAAAAATCAAGTGAACTCATACTTCCTGCGGTGCCATGGTGACAGATGACTGATAAGAGGTCGTAAGTTGTAATTTGCGAGGGACTCTCTTTAGCCAGGAAAGGTCGCATGTCAAGGCCCTCCAATGGGAAAGA
The DNA here is from genome assembly GCA_900302555.1 of Myripristis jacobus. NCBI lineage: Eukaryota > Metazoa > Chordata > Actinopteri > Holocentriformes > Holocentridae > Myripristis > Myripristis jacobus. The sequence continues at coordinate 10,566 of OMLB01029212.1, read as the reverse complement.
TACATGGCTGCTAATCTTGAAGGAGTACATGACCTCATGCCGAAAACGCTTCAGGTGAATACACAGAATCTGTACAACAAATTTGGAAGGAAACAGTTTGATTGACCAGAAACAAATTGTTACCCAAAAACAAAAGATAACGGGGGAAAAAAACTCCTACCTCAGGAAGTCGAAGTACTTTGCAATATTTCACACCATTCCTCAGCCTGCAAGGAAAAAGAGCAATGATCACATTTATTGAGCAAACAAAATTTCAGCATAAGACTAAACTGTTGATCAAATGATGAATGTCTCCAGCTGATGAATGACTCTTGAATGACTTTTGTTTATATTTTTTCTACAAAAGATTGCATTTTTGCTGTTTGTTTGTTTTTGTTTTTTTATATAAAAAATGAAGTGATTCATTTTCCATTTCATTTTATACTCACTTTTTACATCTTTCACAACTGTACATGTTGTCTCCTGAAAGACAAAGAATAGAAAGCAAAATTCTGACACAGAACTCCTTAGGGATTGCATAATATTTTGGTAGTGCGGCATAGCATAGGATGATTACATACTGCAATTTACCTTTCAGCTCATCAGCAGCAAAAAAGGCAGCAAGGCAATCTTCTAGGGTTACCATGGGCCCCCAAAACCAACTGGGGATACACGAAACTACAAACCTGCTCACAGCAAAGAGATGCAATCAGTGCAACCACAAACACTTGCAAAGATGCAATGATAAAGGTCTTAATCAGTATCCTGACTGCCATCGTTGTCATAGTTAGCAGCAGTCAAAACATTAATATCTCTGGTTTATGCAATCTGATTACACAATCTAAGTCTAAACAGGAACTTTAAGTAAAAGAATCCTTTGATAAAATGTTGTTGATTTAAAGCTGCACAATGTAAAATTGCAGAGGATCAACTTAAATGAGGACCCTTTTGACTTTTGCCTAAACTGACAAAACACATGGAATAAGCACATAATCTATTAGTGAGTCAGACTGATAATGAGAACCTGTCAGTTGAGTTAGTCCCCACTTTAATCAACCCTCAGCAATTTTGCATAGTGCACCTTTAACCGCCAGAAATGTTGCACGATTGCAATCACTTTTCTGACACTGACACCTGGCCCACTGACCGGCGTATGGAGTCCATGATGTAGGAGATCCAGCCCTGGGAGCCGTAAGTGTCAGGACACACACCGGTCTTAGCCGGGAGGTTCTGATGGATGGAGGAGTGCAGTTTGGCCAAGTCCTCTTTACCAGGAATAGGCAGGGACAGGTCTTGGAACGTTTCCACTGTGGTAGAGACCTGCCGGATAAGCAGAAGACAGACCTTGTTTACATGCTTGTGAAAGCTGAGCATTTGATTTTTTTTTTTTTTCAAAAACATGATAAAGGTTAGGAGCAAATGACAAAGAAATAACTTGAAATTTAGCACACAAATACATAAATACATAAAACAATATTAAAAAGAAAAACACCCCGAAATCCACCCCAAAAATGAAAAATAAAACAAACTAAAGAGAAAACAAAAGCTTTCAGGTTGTTCATGTTTTGATCCTACATTCAAGGCGTTCAGTCAGTTAACTTGACTATCAGATGCTGTGTCATCAGTTGTACTAACAGTCAGAATGAAAAGGGAAAATTTCGATTTTTTTTCCCTTGATGTCACCAGTACTCAGAGAAATCAATGGCTACCCAGTAGTTTCAGTCTCAGTGTTTTCAGAAAGCATTTCATCTCAGTTAAGAGTGTCAGTACTGGATATTATTACCATATTTAGATATTATAATATGTACTTAGGTAGTATATATTATGGATATTATAGGACAGAAAGACAGGTTATTCTTCTGCACACTATGATCGTGTGAAAAAATTACTGTAACCATACTCTGTTCTGCTAGCCCCAGAGGACTGTTAAGACTTCACCCCTGTAGCTCACACATGAACATTTCTACATGTGGCAGTATAACATACAGCACATTTTAATACGTTGTTTCAAAAATTTCCTATGTCAAGGTACTAGAATTAGCATTAAATGGCACTTGGCTAAGTTTGATCACTTTCATTTTTATATCCTGTTTTATCAATATTGGAATTTGGTGGGTCTCTACCTTTCTTTTTTTGTTTTGATGATGATTATTATGGAATGCTCCAGGGCTGCGAGAAAATGTTCGTTAATCGCTATGGCTCCTTTTAGACAGTCAAATACATTACTTTTTACTGGTGCTGTGAGAGCAAGGATTATTCATAAACATCCCTACAGCAATTCTTTGAATATTTGACCCTCCTCCTCTCCCATAGGCTACAGGGGATGTAAATCATTTCCCTCCAGTCATATGAAGCAGCTGTAATGATGCCAAGGTATTTCAGTTATTATCCCTCAGCACAAACACTGAAGAGGTGTATATGCTTACTCCTTTAATAATGTAAGTGCAACATTAATAAAATAGGATAATAGTGACAGAACATATTTTAACATGTAGGAAACTGTTGAATAATGTTGAATCATTCTTATTCAAGTGACTGTGTTGTACTGTAGTTTCATACTGAACAAGAAAGCAGCTCCCTCTGGTGTTTGAACACCTGAAGCTCACCCTGTCACACGTCAGACACTGGACCAGGCTGAGAATGGAGCCGTCGAAGATGTCAGAGATCACACTGCGATAATGAGACTGTTTCTTCTTCCTGGTACTGAGCAGTAGCTGAGCTGGAGGAGACACGTGGCAGAGAGGAATATTACAGAGGAGAAACTCAATATGACTGAAGTAACTTGAGTAGTAGAGAGCAAATGTGAGCAAATATCTATCTAACACAAGACATTTCCTCACCTTTTTTGAAGGAGTATGCAGGGCCTGCAGAGCGGAGAGGGCTGGAACGAGGAGGACTGGAGGACAGTTTGGGGTGCAGCTCCTGAAGGGTGCGCACAGGACTACAGGGATTGGACTGGGACTGGGTCATTGATGCCTCGTTATCTGGCTCTAAAATACAAAATCAATAGAACTGGGAGTAAATCCTCTGCACTTGTCGTTTGCCTTATTGGTGACACACTGACCTAGTGTAATCACCAAGAGAAGAGGAAGCCCACACCCTCAAATTCAGACAAAAATTCTGAACAGATGTTTCATCCATCAGGTCTTCATCATAGTCTGAAGAAACAGCAAATAGTACCCCTTTCATTTCTTCCAATCCCTGGTGGGTGATTGGCCACTTGACAGAGGTGGCACCAAACAATGTCCATGTGTGAAAGTCAAAATGTAAAGGGATAGAAAACAAAACAGTGAATCAGTTATGTATAAAATATTAACAAAATATGTTTCCCAAGTGGCCAATAGTAATGCCACCCACCAAAGGTATAAGGCCTAGAGTATTTCACTGAGTTGTTGTTTCTTGTATTTTCAGGCTGGGGCTGATGAAGCTGTCATAGGCAAAATGTAAGCTTGTGGTTTTTAGCTTATATTTATCTATTTATTGAATTTTTGACGCTCTATTGTGATGCTCTGCTTTTGCTTTTTATTCCTGGTATGCACTGTAAAGCACTTATCTGTGAAAAGCGCTATATAAATATATTACTTACTCACTTACAGGCAAAATGTCTGTTGAATAAACCATAATTTTTATTTTGAGAATATGAGCCTTCTCTACTCCTGATACCTGAAATATAGGACGACCGATCGCCACAACAGCTAGAAATGTGCTAAATATTCTGCGGCAAAAATCAGATCATCAAAAACTGTCCAAGCTGAGTGATATGCCAGGGTTTACATTTTTTAATAGAGCAATTTTATAATCCTGTTCATACCTGAATTGTTGTTGCTCTGGCCTTGCCCTGCACTGGGCGCCTGGTTATTTTCTTGGTTCTGGGCCTCAGTGTTTGGGGTTGATGTCAGTTCCTCCTCTGCTCCCCTCTCAGGAACCCCCTCCTCAGCCGCTGTGTCCACATCAGCATCCTCATCCATCTCCTGTGAGCCTCCACGGAGGGGTGAGCCAGACACCCTTTTCTCCTTCAGCCTCTCCTTCTCTGAGATCACCGCAGCAGGTCCCATGCCCGTTACACTCCCTGCTGGTGTCCTGACCGCATCACACTCATCTTGCATGAGCAGCTCAGCCTCTCCTGTGCCTCCTCCCTCCCCACGGTCACTGCTGGACCCAGAGTCACAGGACAGGAACTCATCCTCAGATGGGGAGCGGTCTCCATCTCTTCTCTCGTCAACATCACTTCCGTCAGTACACATGCTGCACTCCGCCAGAGGCTCCTTCAGCTCCTCGTGCAGCTGGTCCATGAGACAGCGGAGGAACTCCTGAGTGTCCTGTTGCCAAGTACAAACAGAGGGAGAATGTCTCTTCATATTAATAAAGCAACATGATACAAAGTCAAAAGGAGCATAATGAGCACTTTTATGTTCAGAGAGATAGTCTTTTTTGGCAGAAAAGTATAAATGTGTTAATGGGTAGAAGAATAAGTGTATATACCTGACCATCTCTCTCAAAATGTGTGTAGAAGGGTGTTTGCCCCTCTGAAAAACAAGCAATCATTGGGCCAGATGCCAGAAGCAATGTACAAACAAATTTGCTCTTATTTTTTGTTGGTATCCACTGATTTGATCTAATTTTGTCAGCACCCATAGATCTCTGGGATTCACCAATGTTTTCTTATTTTTGCTTTTCTCTTTGGTAGGAGAGGAGTTGTCCAAGTGGGTGAGGTGAATGATTGATTAGGTGAATGATTTCAAAACAACAAGAGAAGTCTGGACACTATGTATATGCTCCCAGTACCACCCATAAGGTGTCTTCAGACTTGAGGAAGGTCTGAAGGTGCAAGTGATCAGATCACAGTGCGTCTCCAAGATGCACTGAAGCCTGTTCACATCTGCACTTAGACCTGTCCACTTGTGATTGGATCACCTGAGACATTTGTGAAACCAAATGTGAATGGGGTTGCAGTGGGGTGGTGTGTGGTGTAGTGAGGACCTTACCTGCTGTGCATAACCACGAAACATGGGGTTTACTAATTTGATGCCATGGGACAAACTGGTAGGAACCACATAGCTGGGCCTAAGATGAAAACAGCCATGACAGGCAGGTCAGTATAAATATATTTTAATGTATAAGAGACTTGCTATCACACAAAATGTGGTCTCGTAATTTCATGTCATTATTACATGTGCTTTACCGTTTTTTGTGCCAGAGTTCAGAGATGAGTTTCTGGTAGCTCTTACACAGAGCAGGCTTTTTATCAGTTCGGACAAGTCCGCTGCAATCCAGGAAGAACTGAGTGAGAGGAGGACTGGAGGAGAAAGACAAGAAAAACAATTACATCAACAACACTATTTGTGTGCTAAGGGAGAAAGCATGTATAAACAGACACAGTTAAAAGGAACATATACACACTTCCACTAAGTGGACAAATGTAAAGAGGCGATGAGAGAGGAAGTGATCTCACCAGTTGGACAGGGCTTGAAGAGCTGCATTCATATAGCAGGAGTTTCCAATATTTTTCATTCCTGTCAGTCCTACAAACAACAGGAAACACATAACAACTGTTTTGTCATTGTGAAGTAATGGGTCATAAGGTGATAAATTGTGTAAATGGCTTGGGATTAATCTAATATAAATCTCACATTTTTAGAACACGTCACAATGAGAGGACTGCACAGAGGGTTAATTATCGCTGTTAGTGTCAATTTAATGAAATAGGGCTGGTAACTATTCTTAGGCCTCAGTGCAGTTATGGCTCTGAAATATGACAGCTATGATCTGTTAATATGAACACGTGGAAACCCCTCAGAGAGAACTTTTCCATTCTATTACTCTACTTGCCTCAGCTCTACCCGTTTTTTGGTTCTCCATTCGGCAAAGTATGGAATAGTATCTGGTACAAGACACTACTTCTGGAACCACCTCCGCTGAGGTGGTCAGACCATTGATTGGTCAGAGAGAAACTGGTACAGCGAAGCCTCAAAGGCTTACAACCAGGAAATACAAAAAGCAAGCCTCAAACATGTGCAAATATTGGATAATCTAGTCTTGCAAAGCGATACATTTTTTTCAGAGAATCTCCCAGTAACACTAAAATTGATTATGTGAAGCACCCATTTCAAGTTGGTCTTGCGGATTTCAAAAAATAAATAAATAAATAATAATAAAATAAAATAAAACATTTGTGTGGGGCTCTGGTAGAGAAGGGAGGAAAAACTAGTCCACAAACCCACACACAACTGACGGGCTTCAACATAAGGGGGTACTATCTGCAATGGAACTGAAGTCCAGAAAAGTAACTGGTGCCAAAAGCAAGTAGAGCCGAGGCAAGAAGAGCAAATACTATGTAATGGAAATGCGCCTTGAATGGCCAGATTTTAATAACCTCAGACATGATTTGACAAGCTCACTGTTGATATTTCTCATGTTAGATATTTACTCAACACATTTAAAGCCTTAAACCACATCATATCAATTTGGGGGGGAAAAAATTAACAATATAAAAGCATTTGTGCAACGGGGCTGTATTTCTGGAGCAGCAAAGAACAAGACTAAAAATACCTACGCTTGCAAGTCTTAATGGTCTAAATGCCATCTAAAGTCTCACTGGGGCTGATGCTGTTCCCACAGACTCCACCAGCACTTAATCACAAATGACTTGTATAATTTGTGATGCTTCAAGCACACCACTGTTTGGCAGCAGGAACCATCAAAGAGGAGTTTGTGTACCTCTGGGTTTAAGCTCGTCCTCATCTGACTCTGAGCCTTCCTCTTCTGCCACAGCAATGGGTACTGCTTTAAGTGGGTGACCTACTGGCTGAGGCACTGCATCCTGGGAAAATGAGTTTTGAAAACTATAAATAGAACGATACATGAGGAAGAGCTTGGCTGAAATCGAAAATAGCATCTGCATTTGTCACTTTTCTGTTCAAAGACATCAAGCAGGCAACACAAACAGAGCGAGAGAACCAGACAGAAAAGCAGAGAGTAGTGAGCAGAGCTGACCTTGTAGGAGCGAAGCCGTACCTGCTCCGCGGCTTTACAGTGGTGGGGCGCAGCAGCCACGGGCACCAGGGTAGGCCTCTGCTCCAGGAACACTTCCCTCTCACACACATAACACCAGATCCTGAATGTGGTCAGGTTCACAGTCAGGTTGTGCTTCTTAGCCTGGGGAAGCACACAAACACTCATTTAATTAACTGATGCGGGATCCCTTCTAGATCTTCTGTCAGAAATGAATTTATGGCTCAAGCTCAGATGAGGGCTTAACATAGCCAAACACATCTTCTTGTCTCTCATGTGGCCAGAAGCTTCTCTTTAAACATGGAATAAGAATCAAACAATGAAGAAATGTTTTTAGAGTGCCACCTTTTCAACACCTTTTGCATTAATGTTACATTATGTCTCGTGTATGTGAAGCAAAAGCAAAATCATGAATTATGAAAGAATCAAGCAGAAAACGTTACCTGTGCATGCAGGGTGCTGTGATCAGAGTAGGACTCTCCACAGCCAACATACGGGCAGTCGCTCTGCACAACAGAAACAGCGTGGCTCAGTCAGAAAACAAACCCTTTACAAATTCTATAAACAGTCACATAAGTGTGCTTGCAAAACAGTACACTGAAAGTGTTACTCCAAATATTTTAAATGTATCTATCATAAATCCAAGAAAGGACGTAATGTGCATTATAAAATGTTGCAATCCCCCTCCCCAAATAAAATAAAAGCACTCCTAAAACACACAAACACATCTTTTGTAACTGTGCAGCTCTACTTTATATACACAAATGCGCATGCACTGATAGCATTTCAAATTTTTGTTTTAAATTCCTGTTACACTGAAATTAGTTAAACAGTATTTTAAACAATGTTTCAGCCAATTTAGATGCATCATAAGGATTAGTAATTTAAAATTATGTATACAAATACAGTCTCAGCTATTTCTTTTGTTGTGCATGTATGTATGCATATATTTACTAATATTTACAAACATTTAATATTTAAAAATAAGAAATATCCAATATAACCACGTTTATTGGCTGGGCAAATATGAAAACTGAGATGATAAGGAAGGTCAGTGAACTATTTAAAAAATTGTTTGGATCTGTATAAAGTGGGCCTGACTGAATGGAATGAACCAGGTATCAAGAATTTGTCAGAATATTCAAGGACGATGCCATTCAAATTTTGAGCTGCAGCTGCTTGATTAGAGTCTGCAAGTTTGCAATACCTTAGATCATTTTTATATCCATGCCATATCTGATTATATTTTAAATATTTATTCATTATTCATATCTTTTCATTTAGGAACATTTAAATGCCAAAAAGTGCTCATCACACTACAAATTTTGCTGTGAATAAAAAGTAAAGAGGTGCTATTTTCTGGAGGACACAGATATTTTGGTCACATTTGAGCAGAATACCATAATGAAGAAACTAAGAGTGGTGTTTTTTAGGCAAAAAAAATTAAGGCAGCATGTTTATTGTGATGGATTATCTCACTCAGACATTTTTCAAGTCTGTTGAAGGTGGTTTTCATACCAGACATAAATAAAGGGCAGTGACTGGCTTTCACAGAAGGTAGGAAAACAGTCTCACATCTATAACTAAAGAGGACAGTATGTAGACACCTCTAAAAAAATGTAAGTGCAACCTCAATAGTGAGCATAAACTAAAAATACTGGCACTGTCCTTTGACTTCACAGGCCACTGACCAGTCGACTCATCTTACATAGGATAAACTAGAATACTGTTGACAAAATGAGTCATACATCCCCTAAAAGTGAACTGAATACGTTTCCCTTTCATGGCACCTCTCCAGGTGTTGATTCACTGTGAGCAATTCCTGATATTCTTCCTTTAGACAGCACAGCTTGTATGCTGCGAGGGAACAGTTGAATAAATTTGCTGGGGGACTATTTTGTGACAAGTGTTCAGGTGAGCTAGAGTGGGCTGAAGATATCAAGAAATATGAAAAACATGATAGTTAATGAGTTATTGAATATGTGTCATGGATTTCATAATATCGTTATATACCGCTGTATAAAATATTCATACAAAACAAAATTATACTGGAACTGTATATATATTTGCTCAATTTAATAGCTAATGGATTGTGTACTATTCAAAATATTTTAAATTATTACCTACAATATCCTCTTCCTATATCCTGTTATTCAACAGTGCAGTATGCTTGTTTATATATAGTGTATATGGGTAGACTTTTTTTTTTTACATAGGCTCAATTTCTTATGCCTGCATTTATTGCTGTAATATTTTGTAGGATTAATGAACATACTTATACATAATGCACATGCTTTTTTGTTTTTGTTTTACAAATTTCTAAGGCACATATTTGTAAATTTCATATTTCTTTTTCTATTTCCTATAATTTAATTCTTTTCTGGAGAATTTGACTGCAGCTGACCCAAGTATTTCTGATTCTGATTCTGACCTGTTTAGACATTAACTTGACTCTCATATCCAGAGTGATTTACAATTAGTGCAGCAGGAAGACTTAACTTTCTTCCCTCACTCTTTTTTTCTTTCAATACTATGCTAATGCTCATGCTGCGAGCAATATATTGGAACAATTACAAAGGGTCTCATTGCACCCCTTTTTACTGGAGGGAGGGTAAAGCTTACTTGACAAGCTGTAACCATAGTTTATGCACCAATGTGTATAACTATAAAAAACACAACTATAAAAAGAAACACCCTACCTGCAGACAGGCCCACAGGTTTGGGCCCCCTGCTCCACATGACTGGCAAGTTCCCTGCAGAGTGAGCCAGATAACATGAATAGAGTAGATTAGAACAGACTAGAATCGTAGAATAGAATCTTAAATGTCTGCACATGGAGTTTTAATTTCAGAGTGAAAAACAGACAGGATGCTTGACCAAAAAAAACACCACAAGCCGCAAGAACAAAATAAGACAGCTTCTGGTCCATATCACATTTCACATCATCATGATTTTGTTGAGGGCTGATGTGCACTAGGCCACTCCATCAAAACACACTAACCTTGATCAGTGTGTTCATCTGACATTCACTCACTCTGCTATGACACAGTGAACCAACGAGCTAGCAGAGGACTGGACATCCTCTCCCTCTCCACTGCAGAGCATGAGAAGAGGCTAAACAAACAAAACAAAAACCCACCTTGGATTTCTGGAGGAGCTCCTCTTTGGTCACCTCTCCTATTGAATCCAGGTGGGGGCAAATATCTTGTTCAGCCATGTTTACTCAGTCTCCTCAGGCGGAGGTCTGCTAATGTAAAACGGCAGCAATTACAAGAATGTAGCAGTTTCCATGAGCAGCCTGGTTAACAAAAACACGACCACACGGCAGCCAGCGCGTCTCCAACAGATATCTCACTTTAACTTGCAAACAATATTGTTTACGCCACGTTTTCCATAAGAGGTACACTAATATTTTCGAGCTAGCTTTGGCTAACTGTCCACCCACTAAATTTGACAGCTCTGCACATTAAAAGGCCTGCTGCTAAGCCAACGAGAAGCACAGAAATGACTTGCTAGCTGCAGCAATGGCGATTTCTAACCGTCAACGCTCCGTGTTTACCGACAAAAGGAGCTGTC
>OMLB01029208.1:13526-27945 GCA_900302555.1 Myripristis jacobus | reverse complement strand
AGACCGTTTGCCTTTTACTCCTCAATAAAAAGAGTTCTGTTTGTGAGTGTGTGTGTGTGTGTGTGTGTGTGTGTGTGTGTGTGTGTGTGTGTGTGTGTGTGTGTGTGTGTGCGCGTGTGTGTGTGTGTGCGTGTGTGCGTGTGTGCATGTGTGCGTGTGTGTGTGTGTGTGTGTGTGTGTGTGTGTGTGTGTGTGTGTGTGTGTGTGTGTGTGTGTGTGTGTTGACCAACTTGACCAACATTTCCTGGTGAAAGAAAAGGCTGGAATGTTTTGAGGACATCTGTTCCCATAAGAACAGGTTGATGGCAGAGTGACCCCTGTACCTCTGAAAACAAACACTTCCTGTTTACTTTTGAAATAGCTTCATTTACTTACACTGTAATGGTGGCCTCCATTTTCTATCTATCTATCTATCTATCTATCTACATGTCAATCTTGCGTGGTAAGCTTTGTTAAAAACTTAGAGGGACATTTATTGCTGTTAACTCCAGCTACATCACCCCAACCCCTCATCCACACACAACTGTTGCAAATTTAGATAAAAACGACCTAATACACTGCGGCTATCAAGCTTATTGACCAAAAAATTTTTTTGTTTGTTTGTTTTTTTGTTTTTTTAAGCTTACATGTCCATGATCCACAGTTGTATGGCAGTCATGCAGTCTGTGGTCCCAAAGTTCCCACCACAATTTACGGGTCAGCCAAGCTGTTTGCTGTGTTTGCTGACCCTCTGGTCTTCTGCTCCCTACATGTTTTCACTGTGAATAGTGTCTGCTTTAAGAAATCATTACAATAAAAAAAGGCCTCTCTCATGCTAATCTGTCTCTCCAGATGTGGTTTTTCTTTTTCTTTTTCCTCTTTTTTTGTAGGATGCAGGAGTGGATCATACTGTGCTCAAGTATAATTTTGAGTGATGTGCTTTACCCCATTAGCTATGAAAGCTTTTAATTTATGAAGGACCACTCTGCCACTGCCTACAATGATTAGCAAAAGGGTTTAACATGCGAAACCTGCACTAGGTTCACATGGTCAACTTTTACTTTCTAGAACAAACAACTTACAGTGAGCACAAACAGGTTAAGCATCCCTTTAACTCTGCTTAAAAATGCTGAAATTGGACACTGGAGTGGAACAGCAAGGACATAACTACAAAAAAAGAACAAGTACCTCACTTCTTGATACTTAAACGCAAATCTTGTCTTTACAGTAATAGATTTTGTTAACTAGAACAATGACTGAGCAACCTTTGCCAGAGTAATACTCGGCTTGCCAGTTTGTACCTCAGTTGAAAACGGTTGTTAATGTAATTCTTTTATGTGATGTGCTAGCCTCCCCATGGGTAGAGGAAACACAGCTGTGGGCTCTAGGATCTATTTTCATTCTAATATCCATAGCTGTAACAGTGCGTCCACTGTGTTTAGCCTGTTTTCCTTGTCATATAGTGCATGCTGAGCACAAATAAACCAAGGTATCGCCATGCCTTATTGCCCTGGATCTCCTTTCTCGCCCAGTCTCCGCTGTCTGACTCTGCCTGAAAGAATTACAGAGCTGTGTGTTGTTATTTATGCTTTGTGTGGCTTGTTACATTTGCCCATTGTGTACACTGTGTGTTTGAGCATGTGGGACATAGAGAACAAAAGAGTGTGTGTGCGTGTGGTGTGTTTGTGTCTGTCTATACAAATTTGGCTATGTGCATTTGGATGTATTTGGGTCTGTTTGTGCATAGAGAATGTGAATAGCATAGGGGATGAGGACTCTGTGTGTCAGTTTGTATGTCTTGGCTGTGTGTGCGTGTGTGTGTGTGTGTGTGTGTGTGTGTGTGTTTACTGTGTCTCTCAGGAGATGTGTGTGTTTGTGTTGGGGGGGTATTTGCAGGTCTCGTAAGACTCTGCTGGGGTGGTCTTGTTTGACAACAACAGAAAGGAGGGTCCACTCTCTCTCTCTCTCTCTCTCTCTTTATGTGTATGTGTGTGTGTGTGTGTGTGTGTGTGTTTGTAGGGGGCATTGCTATATATTCAGAGTTAAGAAGCAGACACACCTTCCTCAGCAGTGCAGGCAGAGAGAGAGGCACAGACAGAAAGGGGAATGAGTCAGAGAGAGAAAGTGAGAAGAGATAAAGTGTGTCCAGACTCACTTTTGCTCCACAGTTTTGATTATAGAATCACCAATATGGATTAGAGTGGATTTCATCAAAGTTGGAGTAGTCTGAGGTAAGTTTATATTCTGTGGATCATTATGATCAGTTTCAGGTGTTATATATATGTTGGTCATAATCTGGAATAACTAAAACAGACCATTTAACCAACACAACAAGCTTTTATCCAAAGTGATTTGCAGTATGACTTTATACATTCTTGGCACTGGTGGCTCCACATTTAAGTGACTTTGAAAAGCATGGTATTAATGTACTTCATTTTCCTCTGGACTAAGAAGATCATCACTTAAACAAAGGCTACTCAGGCTCAGGTATATCAGGTTTCCTCAAAGCCCTGTAAGTGTATTTCACAAAACAGGATTAGAAAAGGTTGAAAAAGAAAGAAAAGAAAATGATAATGTCACAAAACAAAATGGGAATGTTTGGTTTAGGAATATGATTTTGTCACGAATGTTGTTGACTGCTTATAAACACAATTTCAGGAGATATTTTATGACACTTTCTAAAGTTGTCTGGCTAATTTCCTAATCCTGCTTTGTGAAATGCCCCCTGAAATAATCCCAGACTGTGTTTTTATTGTTTCATTGGAACTGGAGTACAATATCAAAATTAATTACTTTTCAAAATATTACATGATATTTGTGATTTCTGTATGCTGAAATATTCCCCATCCCAGATTAGGTAAAAATATGTTATTTGTTTGTGTTATACAATAATGCGCCAATTTAAAACTGTTCATGCATACAAAGAGAGTAAACAAAGAAACTGCTGCAAATATTGAAGAATCTCACTGTGTTTCTCTGTGCTTCCAGACAATCCAAGTCACGGGCAGAGGGAGGAATGACAGAGAACAGAAGACAGGGGGTCACATTGTTGCTTCTCTCCACAACATTGTGGGAGTTTGGAATTCTGAAGCCTACTTTATTTCATTTTTCACTTCCTGTGATTTTTTACCAAGTTTCTCTTTATTTATTGAGTTCTTATTGGAGCTTTGCATGATTTTAATGGCAAAAGATTTTAAATAGAAGGCAGGCGGACCATCCGACAGATGTCAAACATGGACTTCCTCACCTCCCCCTCTCCCCCTCCCCACTTCCACTGCGACTACAGCGACTGGTCTCCCTCCTTCTCTATCATCCCGTCCGTCTACTTGCTGGCCTTCCTGGTTGGTTGCCTGGGCAACAGCCTGGTGCTCTGGGCCTACCTGGACCGAGCTGATGGGAGGAGAACCAGGACTGGAGAAGGACTTGGAAGAGTGACAGCGAGACTGGGAATGTTCTGCTGCAGTAAAATTTTCCGAGCCAGTCAGGAGAACGTCGGCGCTAACAGAGTTCTCCACGGCACACTCCTTGAAAAGAACAAGGCCAGATGCCCGAGTGCCACCAGGCAAAGCTACAGACCCTCCTCTCAGTCCTCCCACTCCTCCTCCTCTCCTTCTTCCATCCCTCGCTCCTCTCGCTCACTCACTGACTCGCTCATTGCTAGCTTGGCATTAGCCGACCTGTGCTTCCTGGTGACCCTCCCTCTGTGGGCCGTCTACACGGCAATGGGCTACCACTGGCCATTTGGACAGCCGCTCTGTCAGATCAGCAGCTTCCTCACCGCACTCAACATGTACGCCAGCGTCTTCAGCCTGAGCATGCTCAGTGTGGAACGATACTGGGTTCTAATTGGACGGCGGCACTCAAGCCACCACGCCCAACATGGCTGCCGCAGCAGGGCAGTGTGGATAGTGGGCGGGGTGTGGGCGCTGGCAGGTGTTCTGGCGCTTCCTGGTTTGCTCCTGCGCTCCGTCAGGGAGGTAGAGCTGGATTTAGGCCCTGAGGACGACTGGCAGAGAGAGACGACGCAGACGCCCGATTCCAGAGCTGTCCTCCTCTCCTGCCAGATGGATTACTCCATTCTGATTGAACCAGAGCTGGATGAGGAACGGCGAGAACGGGCGGAGCTTTGGTGGACAGCGGCCTTGAGCCTGAAGTCAACACTGATTGGCTTTCTGTTTCCTCTCATCATCCTGTTGGTGTGCTACTGCTCGCTGGCTCACCTCCTCAGCAGACATTTTGGACGCGGGCCCCGTCCTGACCGCAGACGCCAGCGCAGGCTTCTCAGGGTCATAGTTACTTTAGTGATGGCGTTCTTCCTGTGTTGGCTGCCTTTGCATGTTAATAAAACTTTGTCCATGTTGCTGGAGCTCGGTCTGCTTCCATATTCCTGCTCCTTTGATCAGGTCCTACTTGCTGCTCACCCGTACGTCACCTGTTTAGCTTACCTCAACTCCTGCCTCAACCCGCTTCTATATGCTGCCTGTGACTCCTCGTTCAGGAAGAGATGCAGAGGAGCTCTGCTTGTGTTGTGCAAGAGGACTAGGAGAGGAGCAGAGGGGGCAGAGGGAGAGAAGGAGGGAGGAGAGGAGGAGAAGGAAGAGAGGAGCTCAGCTTTTCCGACAAAAACACAGGAAGAAACAGCAGATAGGACAGAGGGGGGAGAGGAGGAGCAAATGGAGGAGGTGAACAGCAGGATGGCTTAGGGGCTAGAAACACAGGCTCCATCTGTGTCTTGTCCATCCTGTAAGAGTCGAAAGCAGTGAAACTTGAGATTTGAAAAGAGCGAGAAAAGAAGAAAAAGAGAAAAGAGTTTGATAAATGGGTAAAAAGTAATCTAAAAGTTAATCTATGCAATTTCATCTTTAGTAGGTGGGACAAACAATAGGCAAAATGTAAATTAAAACTACATTTTGTTTGTTGATGATGAATCATTCTTCCCTACTTATTTCCATTGGTCATTGTCCAGAATTTGCATTTTTTGAGGATGACGGTCCTCTGAAATGGACTGAATCACAACCACTACGGGTCACTTACCATTTCTGTCAGACTGTGAGAGAATGACTTGTTTTCAAAATAAATATCCGATTCCTACTCCCCTAGGAATGATGCCACCACTTCCTCAGAGATGGCTGAACCAAGGAATGGTGCCTGGCAGGCAAAGTGTTTTCTTGATCTGTATATTTTTGTATTCTTAAGATAGTCTAAGCTATGCATTGGTTTGTGTATTGTTGTTATTTTTAAATAAAAACCAAGAACTCCTTTCTTTTGCCGTCTTTACATATTTTCTTTCATGTTAGTCCAGTGTTGTTCAACGTCATGATTAATGATATATTTCAAAAAGTTGGTAATTCATTTGGGTTATCCCATTTTGCTGATGACTGTGCTATCTAGAAGAGAGGTAGAAATGCTTACTGAGTTTCTGTTTTTAAAAGTTCAAATGACACTGAACGTAGTTGTGGATCAGAAAGATAATGATGTATTAAAAACCTCAAAGTGTATGATCTTTGGCCATGAAAAAAAGCTTCCAGATGCTGGGTTGTTTATGTACGCACTCCTGCAATCCAGCCCTGTCCGACTGTGCTCCACTTCACAATTAATGCCCACTGGATGGCGCTAGAGGTCAGATACAATAAAGACTGAACTTCTTGTTAGGCTCCGTGCTCTTTGTTATTTTAGCAGTGTAAACCCACCTGAACTCAGTTTGCTCACATTTTCATTTGTGGAAGTGTGTTTGCCAACATGTTTAACCTCACAGGAGCCTGAATTAAATACACCATATACATCATGTCAAGTAGAATCAACTGGTGAATGTTATAGAGACAAGAGGTTTAAAGGAGAGAGCAAGTCTACACTGATTTTTTTTCCTTTTCTTTTTCTTTTGTGATTTCATTCATGTTTTTTCATTGTGATCACCAGCTGAAGGTCATAGTTCATGTTTGGTAACCGCTATATCAGTTAACAAACTTGTGTATTGGTTGTTGAAGACAACACCACACAGATCCAGTTGTAAATGTCTGGCCTTATTATGTTTTCACTCACCAACCGGTAAAGCAACAATAACATGGCACTGTTCAAAACAGCTGCTGGCAACATGTCTTGCATTTGTGGGCCCATTTTATTGTTTGCTGGTGTATTTTCCTCATTTCTGTGGATCTAACATAGACATTAAACAGTCATGTCAAATTATTTCCAGCAGGTTTACAATGACTTCGGCTCAGTAAAACATCAACAGTGAACCTGCAATTCTGACCCTCAGACTCAGAGAACAAGTTTTTTGTTTGTTTGTTTTTTTGGACATTTTGCATTTTTGCAGTATTTTGAATGAATGTTAAACAACAAACAGAGTGTAATCCACTGTAAAAGACTCAGAGATGCTATTTTGCCCACCAACAGTAGCCTCAGCAAGTCATAATGTAGTGCAGCCACACCTGTTTCTGGCTGTGTTAATGAAATATAAATGTATATATGCCTTCTGTGACTGCTTATTTTTGTAACTTGAGCAACTGCTGGCACACCACACATTGCTTTCTTTTCACCTAGACATGTGCAGCACCGACAACTTCCTTCTCTACGGCTGTCAAAAGACATTCTGGGAAATGTAGGCTGACTGAAGCACAGAGGTTACACCAAATATGTCCATCACAACATTTTATTATGAAATGCAGTGATTGTCTCAAATTGATGGTATCTGACTGTGGTTTATTTTTCCTTTACGCAAGACAAGCAGGTCCCAGTCAACCCCAAAGGTGCTGTGCTGTAGCTGACTGACTTCACTGGAGGGAAGCAAGTAAAAACAGAACTTCCCAGAACATGTTACACTATTACTAAGAATGTGCAGTCGTTTGGCATCACTTTCTCTTGTGGGTTTTGCTTTTGGTGTGTTGGAGGGGGGTTTGTCCCAGCCTCACATCACAGAGAATGTGTTAGTGTGGTTAATGTTGTAAAGCTGTGCTCTGAATGTGACTGCTGCACAGTAAGAGCATGAAAAGACAAAATCTTCATATCTTTAGAGTGTTTTTTTAGGGAAACGCTCCCAGTGCAGATTAGCAGCAAGAAGGTGGAGGAACAGAAATTCACAGATTGCATTCCTGATTGTTTGAGGAAGGTATTGGGAATTTCAGCAGTACAAATCGAACTCAGTCATATTTATCTTCACTGCATATTTTGTGTGTGTGTGTTATTTTGTGCGGGGAGTGTGTGTCATTCTGCAAAATGGCCAATGTTAATCTGATGGAATATAAAACAAATGATTTCCCCAAACAGGGACATGCTTGTATGTGTGCTTGTGAGGGTGTCTCATGGGTTTATCTACAGCCACGCACACCCACAGCCTCCACTCCCTTGGGGAACCTGGCCTCCCCTCTGGGGACTGCTCTGTCACAGGAAGTGGAGGCCCTGGAGATGCTGAGATACCGGCTGCCGGCTAGTTACTACAGGTGGGTACATGAGTATCACGTATAACAGCAACATGTCGATGACAGTTTTCACTTACAGCATCCTGATCAGGGCATTTCTTGAAATAGCAAATCAAAGTGGGTGTTAAAGTCATCAGCAACTTCCACATGATGTCATCGTCTGAACTGCCTGCACAGGTTTAAATGCTGGGGAACTCCTGACCACATGAGAATTGAGGAAGTTTTGTGAATCAATGAAACAACTTAAAGATAATGCGGGAATAATAGATTTGATTTTAAATTCTTTGCATTAAAAAAGAAAACAGGGACATACAAGTATCATGACCACATACAGCGAGACAAATGCAAGTGCAGCAAAGGAAAAGAAACCCCAAGGGGCTTAAATTATAAGCACACTTCACAATGCTTAGACTAAACGACATCAAGAAGAAAAAGGAAGGAGACATAAACATGTTCATGCAAAACCTAGAGCAGCATAGCCTGAAAAATAACTAGAGAATATGTAACACTATTTCCATCACACTTTTCATCTTTTCCCCGACATGCAGACCTTTCAACATCCCCCTTTATCGCCCCCTTGCGGGAAGTAGCTTTTATCCCTCATGCAGCCATTGATTGGCGCTGTGGGGTAAAAAACGCACGGTGAATAATGAAGCTCATGGCCTTCCAGCCTCCATGTGAGTCATTCGGCTCTGTTGATACCAATCGAGCGCTCTTCCCCTCTCTGCCTATTTCATGCATGTGCGTGTGTTTTGTCCTTCCGCTGTCGCTGGACCGCAGGACTGAAACCATCAAGGTGGTGGAGAAGATTTTGAACGGGCCAGAGACACGGCAGCCCTCACTCAAAAGATGTCTGGGACTTCGACTAGATCTGCGACCACACAGTCCGCAAAAATGAAGAAGGATGAATCTTTCCTCGGGAAATTAGGAGGGACACTGGTGCGGAAGAAAAAGTCTAAAGAAGGTAATACACTCTGAATGTTTCCCTCTGAGTGTAACGTTATTATAAGGACATATTTCCTATAATTGTGTTACTGTCCATGGTGCTGCAATCACGTGACGCACTATCAATGTTTCTCGTTGCAGACAAATGCAATGCAGTACTTGGATTACTGTGCCTTGTCAGTCTGCCGTAATAAAAAATTTAAATATTCCTCGAAAGACTCTGTTTCTCAGTCTAGTGCGCAGCGGTGAGTGTGTGCAGTGTTCAGTGTGTAGTTTCATCCCCTCTGGTATAACTGTAATTTTCCAAAAGACCTAATAAGCAATGATATTTACTTTTTGCTCATGTTTAGGACCATAAGAGTAATGCTAAGTGGTGAGTCATTTCCCCCATAGAGGACTCATACACTACCTTTGCTAAAATATCTAACATCTAGGACTTTTTCCTTGGTTTTTATCTTGTGTCATGAGGTCTAGATATAATTTTGATATCCACACTAAGGCCAGACTTCTGAGCAAGTGACATGAGAGACAAAGCCCCATATGCCACTTGACAGGCATTAAACATGAGGTAATAAACATAAATAGATAAGTGGCTGGTGCCAGGAATGCAAGGTTATTCAGATAAGTTGTAACAGTATTGCTTTTCTAACTTTTCTTTCTTTCTTTCTTTCTCACTGATCCTGAAGGCTCTGCTTTCTAACTTAGTGCCACAAAACTTTTTTTCCCTTTGTTTACCAAGCTATTTTCAAACCGTGCCGAATGGACAGCTGCAACATTTGACACCTCTTTGTGTGTGTGTGTGTGTGTGTGTTTGAAGATTGTGTGTACTCTCAGCCATGTGTTTGTCATTCTCTAAAAAAGGAGCTCCAGCAGCAGGAGTGAAGAGAGATATGTTAATTGCTCAGGAGTCCCATTAAATTCCATTCCACCCTGCTTAAATTTATATGAAGCACCTCTGTACAAGATCAAACCATAGCAATAGCTGAAAAACTGAAACTTTTCCCCAGCATTTTCTCATTGCACTAACTTAAAAATAGTGATACAAATATGAAATGAAATGGTTTATCATTTTCTTTAACCCCTACCAACCCCCAAAAGACCTCCGGTGGTCCTCAGACCCCAGTTCTGTCATATGGACTGAGGGGACCAATTCCAAATCTCCAGCTTGTGAGAGTGGAGTGCCCCTGTGTGGTGAAAGTGGATTAAAGCTCACAGATGCAGCTGGTAATTACTGTATAACGCAAAGGATCGTTGCTCTTTTAAAATCAGAAATCAGCATAATACAAAATGTCTGTGCCATTTGATTGTTGTTAATACGGTGAGGGTGAGGGTGCATTGCTTGCTGGATCACATGTAACCACATAGATTGTGGTTTCTGTTACTTCTGGGTGTGGTATATGTTGAGAGGAGCACACCCAAAAGCAACAAGTCACCACTAGAGAAGTTCCTGCACTTTTGCTGAATTATTGGTTTGGGCAGAATGATAATGTTCCTCATAGAAAGAGACTTTGATTTCTTAAGCAGTGATGACACTCCCTAGCAACAGTATGTACATGTTGTTGTACATTATGTGCGCTTTGTCTTTGTTCCTCTAAAGAGCAACCCCTGATTTTTTCTCCCACTTGTATTGGAAATGTGGAGGGAAAATGATACCGTATATTTTGCTGAGATTAGAAGGAGCAGCTAAAATACACAACTGGATGCAAAACAACAGCTTAGCATATATTTTCATATCTCCTTTTTATTTACAGAGCCCAGATTCCTGCAGTTGCAGACTGTAGCCTTTACAGATGTCAGTGGCTGTTTCTGTATATCCTGATAAACTGAAAGGAAGTGTGTTTGTCTCAGACAGTACAGCACAAGTCAGTGATAGTGCTGTAATAATAGTTTAGTTAAAAAAGCAAGTCATTGCCTCAGTAGCATTATAAGGAAGTGTCATAGCAGGTTGAAGAGTGTGCCACTTCAGAAAGTAGAATATATTTGTTTAATTCAGATTCCACAAGGATGGATGGTGACAGAAGTAAGTTCTGTTTTTCTATACCATATCTATTTTGTGAATTCCACTCATCTATGAAAATAGATAAAGGAAGTATATACATTATAATAATACATAAGAATATAATATAATGAATTAAATAATGTATAATGCATATACATCACTAATGCAGAATCAGTTTCTTTTATCTGTTTTCACGGCAATTTTCAGTGGCCTCCTCACTATTTGTTGTTTGTTATATTGCACTGCAAATTATCCATTTTAACAAGCCATTCCATGTTATATTCAGTGTTAAAATTTTATTTTTCTTAGAACAAGTGGGGATAAAAAAATCTGCCAGGGGGACAAGATAATTCAACTTGATTCTAATGCAGTGTCACTTTAATTTTTCTGGGACAAGTATGAATGCATTATAACAAGGCCAGCGGCATCAGGAAAACCACATTTGATTCAAAGAAATTCTGGAAATAAACTGATATGCACTGGAAACAAGATTTTTTTTTTCATTTATTTTGAGAAAAACAAGATGAAGATGAGACTAAATTTTTTGCAGTGTGATTGGATACATATTTAAGTCACTCCGGATATCAGCATCATGCAAATGTCCTAAAATGTCATTACACATTATAATTGCAGTTATATTACTGCTGATTACACTTACTGTCATGCCTGATACGCGATGAAGCCCCCCTGTGGAACATCCTCAGTCACACTGTCATCTCCTGGCTGTGCTGTTAGTCACTGGTGCCTGTGTTGGTGTAAATAACCAGAGCTATATTTAAGGTGCAGTCTGTCTTCTCCATACTGCGGCATTATTTATATCTTCCCCCTGTGTCACAGTAAACCCCCTCCTCCCTCGGGAGCAGGAAAACCAGCCAATACCAGGTTGATTTTATTTTCCTGTATTGTTTATAGTTTAAAATCACAGGTCCTTTTGCATTGAAATTTGAAGTGATAATAGAAAGTGTTTTCATGAAAGCTTGCAATGGAGCTGGTGCAAGATAAATGGACCCCGGTTTGTATTGAATTAGTGTAATTGTGTTCAAAGGAATACATTTACTGCTTGATTGATTATCCACTGCAGCAAGGCATATTAAAGCCTGAGAGGGCAGGGTTATTCTTTGAACCACATCGGTACTGTTACGTTACTGTGAATGTACTACACTGTATTGACGGTAATCAGTTTTGCTCTTTACAGTGACAAATACAGTGAGCTAACAAGGGTCAGACACAGTTTAACACAGCCAAGTGTTATTTTTGAGTATATGTAAGGTCAGCGCAGTCTTCTTCACTTTCCCTCTTCTGTCCACCATATCTGCTCTGTCCAGAGGTTACTGGTGTGGTGAGGTTACTATGATGCTTTTACATCTCGTGTGGTGTCTCCTTCCTGTCCCAAACATACACACACTCACACAAATAAAGACACACGCTATGCTTCTCCGGTAACTGGACCGCAGAGGTGGAGTGGAGGGCTGTGACAGAAATAAACACGTGATGACGCCCCTTCCCTGCCACTGCTCTAGCCCACTGACTGCAATCCACACACACACACACAAACTCACTCACATAATCTGGCTTTCTCTACCTTTACTTGCTGTTCTGTCGGGGAACCCTGCGTTTTACACCGGGGACATGGCGGGGTTGCTTTGTGGGACAAAGAGGAAGAAACAAGGTAATTTAGTTTTAACAGAGTCTGGGTTTTGTATGGTGGCTATTTGAGAGACTTGCACTGTGTGTTTTAATATTTAGCTGTGTTGTAAACTAAGAGTAAGAGCTGTGAATCTTTAGGTTTAGATCTTGTAATGAATGGATTGTATTGTATAATTCAAACATTTTAATACTGATTTGCCCACACTGATCCGTGCTAATAAAGCTTTGTCCTGCACGGTGCTGAGGCACTGAGGCAACCAGATGCACAGTTGGACACAGGGAGGGAGGAAGTAGCACAATTATGATGAAATGCAGCAAGCCTGCACTCTAATTACAAAGTAAATGCTGATCTGGCATGAGATGCAAGGCTATGGTAGCCCACTGGCGAGGGCATGTGGTCAGTTACTATGAGGAGGCTGAATCAGATAGGAAATCCCTGGGGATAGCTCCTCCCTGAGGTACGCTATTCATCCCCTCTCTCTACACGCTCGTAACTCGTGATTTATTTTGGATTTTGATACTGTAAAGGCATTGCCCTGGACTTTCATTCAGCTTTAATTTCATTTTCAATACAAAGTGTCCATTTTATGCTTTTATACAAATACAGACATGAAAATACAATGAAACCGAAAAACAAACAAACAAACAAAAAAAAAACAAATACGAAGGTATAACTTGTACATTGTGTGGTACTCTTATTATAAGATTAGAGAGAAGTTGTGGTACACTATGTGTACAGTGGGTGGTGAGTGGACAGGGGTGTAAGGAAAATTATTGCAAAAAAGAGGTCTCGTACAGGGATTGAGTGTTTTTCTGGAAATTTGCTGTGAACTTTTCCAGAGCTAAATGTTCTGTTAACAAGTACAGCCAGTGGATTATGGATAGTTTAGGTCTGTCTTTCCAACTGAGTAGTATGACCTTTTTTTTGCAGCTGTTAATAATATAATTCATCACTATCATTTTTAAATGATGGGATGTCTGTACTGTGGACAGTAGTGAAACAGAGAGGCATGAAGTCATAGTGTCTTTTTCAGATGATTTTTATCTGAAGAAATGCTTAAGCTGCACCCTGGTTTATCCCCTGCGTCTTTCCCCCTGGTTTTCCTCTTTGGCTTTTAATAGCAGATCAGATAAAAGGATCACAAAATGATGGATTTAAAATGATTCCTGCTTCGGGTGGTATAACTTGAAACAGAGGATAATAAAAGCAATGTGGCCATTAGGGAAAGACACATTCTAATCCCTCGAGTATTCAGTCTCCAGTCTGAAATGGGAACGTCACAGCAGAGTAGAAAAGTACCATCCAATACCAGACTTTGGTCCGTTAATAGCCACAAATAATTCTTGCTTAAGAATTATTGTTGCAAATAATAATTCTGAATAATAATCTTGACACTACAAGAAATCACCAGTCGCACAAGTCTTTAAATCTTGTTTTTACTTAAACAAGTGAAAAAAGTCTGCTAAGTTTGATGAGATTGTCCCACTTGTTTCCAGTGCAGTTTCACTGGTTTCAGGGTTTTTTTTTCTGCGAACAAAAATAAATATGTTGAAACAGGGCAGAATGAGACAGAGTAGCACAGTAGTTTCAAGAAAATGACACTTGATTCAAGAATGTGTCACAAGTTGATTGGCAGGGTAAACAAGTGCCATTATCTCATCCCAGTGGCAGATTTTTCACTTGTTCTGGTTTAAAAAATCAACAAGATTTTCACAGTACATATGAGACTAAATGACTTGCTAAGATGGAGATATCTTGCAGCACCTGTTGCTACTCATGTTGTCCTTTGTGGTAGTCCAAAGTAAGGTGAAACAATCAATGAAAAGTATTTGCAAATGCTATTTTCTCCCAGTCTGGTTACTAGAGCCAAGTGATGGATGAAAGAGAGTGATGAAGCAGAGGAAGAGCAGGGTGTGCTGGGACGTGAGTCCTCAGGGGAGTGTGTGGCGTCAGAGTCTCTGGGGCTCAAACCGTGTGTTAAGCCTGTCTCCAGACAGCTGGTCACAGTACATTAATACAGTACTGCACTACTGTGTTTCATTGATCAATCTCTATCTCTTTCTCTATTTATCATTTTCTGTCTCTCACCCTCACACACACCGTCTTTCTTTCTCTGCCTCTCCCCCTCTGCCCACTCTTGTCCCTATTTTTTCTCTCTGATGATAGAAATTCAGTGTTGTCTGGTTGGTGCTTTATTGACTTGCTTTTATGAAATGACCATTTATTGTTGTTTTTGATTTCCATTTTATGACTCTTGCCTGTTTATTGCTTTTATTGCTTTCGCTTTATTTTGTGCTTTGTAACTGTGATTTGAAAAAAGATACATGAAGACTATTATGTTGTCTGTGTGTGTGTGCGTGTGTGTGTGTGTGTGTGTGTGTGTGTGTGTGTGTGTGTGTGTGTGTGTGTGTGTGTGTGTGGTGTTGCTTTGCC
>OMLB01029208.1:0-13506 GCA_900302555.1 Myripristis jacobus | reverse complement strand
AACAGGCTACTGGAGACACATCTGCTTCTCTGGGTACACACACACACACACACACACACACACACACACACACACACACAGAGCACTAATACACATACAGCTTATATATACCATGCTATGATGATTACTGTTCATCCCAGATGAACTCTATTTTTGCCATAATTTATAAACATAATTGATATTTTTTGCTATTTCATTATTGGAGACATTACAGTAATTTAATGCTGACTGAATATTAATGCTTTTTTGATACTGCATTACATGGCAACAGTGTTTTCATCAACTTTAAGATGGAGTTGGTTTTTGCTGACCTTTAGAAGGGTCACTGAGTTATTCAGAGGAATATGAATGCGATGTAATGTGTTGACTAATGAGGACTGTGGTGTGACAGCAGAGGAATAGGAAATGAAAGAGCTGTGGGTGAAGTGAAGACAACTCCCTCTGTCGCCAGTCACCATGTGAATCACTGTTGACATGAGTGTGATAGGAAAACTGTGTGTGTGCTTGTGGGTGTCTGTCCATTTGTATGCATGCGTGAGACAGATGAAATCTGTGCGTGTCTGAGTTGTAAAGGGGGGGTGGAGGGTGGGGGGTGGTGGATGTGTAGGAAATGACATTTGAAGCTGGACTGTGTCACAAAGTGTGATGTAGTCCACTGACTTTCTGTTGTAATCTGTCTCTTATATCACTTTAATCAGAGGAAAATGCTGAGCGGATCATGTTGGACCCAACATCCAGGGAGAACGCCAAATTCAAAGACCTGCTGAAGGTAGTCTGAGTTAAGTTTCCTATTCAGACATCATGCTGTCTCGTCATGGCGTGATGATATAATCAGACCGCGAAAAAAAACAAAAAAAAAACAGAAGAAAGGTTTAATACTTCCTTAGATTCCTTACTTAGATTCACACGCAAACCACATATTTCCTGACTTACTGTGAATGAGGGGGAAAATCTAATGATGTCATGATGCCACCAGTGTTGACTTTTAAATAATTAACTACGTCTGTATGATAGGAGTGTGAAATCAATAACTCCCTAAAATTGGACCTTTGACCTGCAAGCACACATATGGTATATTTAGATGTTACTGCTGTGTGTGTCCAGGTCCTGATTGATTGGATTAACAGCGAGCTGGAGGAAGAGAGGATCATTGTCAAAGACTTGGAGGAAGACTGTTACGATGGACAAGTGCTGCAGAAGTTATTTGGTGAGGAACTGGTTATTTGCACAGTTTTGGACATCAGTGTGTCACATGTGTTTTAGGTGTGTGGGTAGCAAAATTATTCTGTACTCTCTCTCTCTCTCTCTCTCTCTCTCTCTCTCTCTCTCTCTCTATATATATATATATATATCTCAACATCAATATATATCAACAGATAGAGATAGATAGATAGATAGATAGATAGATAGATAGATAGATAGATAGATAGATAGAAAATTAGTGCCCCACCAGCTGCTGTCACTCTGCTTCCTCCTCTTTCCTTGTCTGGCTTTTTTCCCCTCTACCACCCCCTACTGGTGCTTGTTTTACACACCAGCTTATCAGAACTATCTTTCTCATCAGTTGCCAAATCAGCCCAGCATGTTTCAATATGAATTGAAAAGAGCACAATCTACATTACACAGGGCACAAGAAGAAACCAAAAAAAAATACACTCTTAAAAATAGAAGTATATGTACTAGAAATGTACAGGGTGTCCACAAAGTCTCTTTACAATTTAAAAAATCTGTTACAAAAGCAATTGATGAGATATGTTAATCAGATTTATTTGATGTACTCAGTGGTTATCAAAGTTTTTAGTCACATTGGACAGCAACGACCTGAGGCAAAAGATCACTGATGCCATTGGCACCACTGATGAGGCAATGCTACAGCGAACATGGCAAGAAATCAAGTACCCTCTTGATGTGCTTCGTGCAACCAGTGGTGCCCATATAGAGGTGTATTAGATCTCTTTCTGTTGTGCTTGTTTTTGAGTTTTCACACTTCTTTGTCATCTTCGCCCCTGATCTAAATAAATGTCTGCCTTTGTTTTGCAATAGCAGCAGCAGCAGCAGGGGGCCCTCTGCGGCTTTCTTGTTGGTTTCTTTTATTTTGTATGATTTTTGAACCAACATTCTTGATGTATGCCTCTTATATGCCAGGGCTTGTCTTTAGAGCACAGGCGTCTCTCTCTCACTTGCTCTACTTGTCATATTTGTTGTCTGCAGCAGCCACATTCTACATTTTTGTGGTCATCAGGAGCTTGTATGCTGAGACTCAGCTGATGTGCAACCCACACCAGAACCCTCACTGATGCCACGTGCAAAAGATCCTTTTTCCACATGCTTCTTCCCCAACGACAACTAAAGAGGATGTACTGACTTAAACCTTTTCTGTTGTCAACTTTTTTTTTGCACTTCCCTGGGGAAACTTCAGACCTTTTTAAACACTTAGCCTCATATTGGATTTATTCAATATATTCAATATTTATTCAAGTGTGCAAGCTCTTGTTGGTGTCTCTTTGTGTGTGTTTAAGGAGTTTTCCTTCAACACACACACAGACATCCCCCACTTAGTGTAAGGATCAAGACACAGGATGTTACTCAGTGCTCTTTTACATGTATGTAACATGTTTCCCCGTGTATTTGTTCCATCAGTTTGACATAAATGTGCCTTCTCTCTCCTGTTGTTGACAGAAAAGCTGTCAGGCAGAAAGCTGAATGTGGCGGAGGTGACCCAGTCAGAGATTGGCCAGAAGCAGAAGCTTCAGACGGTGCTGGAGGCTGTCAACGAACTGCTGAGGCCTCATGGCTGGTCCATTGAGTGGACTGTTGATTGTGAGTTTTACAGCAATTAAGCCTTTCACTGATTATCACACAGCTGACTGAATTCATTTTGTGTTCTCAAATCAAATTACTTAATTAAAAGAAGGAATACTTTGATGCAAAAATACCCCATTAAAAATAAGTAGTATGAGCTGTAATATGTACTTAAGTATAAAAAGTAAAAGCAGTCAGTTAATTGATTTTCAACTTGGTAACTGTTTTTTTTCCTCTGAAAAAGTACCTGTTCACTTTAGGTAATTGCTTATGTCATTATGTTAGCTTGGAGCTGATAGTCCCCTCTGTTTTTCTCTTCTTGCAGCTATCCACTCAAAAAATCTAGTGGCGATTGTGCATCTGCTGGTGGCCCTTGCCATGCACTACCAGGCCCCCATCAGGCTGCCTGAGCATGTCTCTGTGCAGGTGGTGGTCGTCAAGGTAAGTTGGCCCATCAAGCTTGTCATTATGCTCTATAGAGGCTTAAGTAGAGGCTGAGTGGTGTGGGGAGGCATGCGCTTTTGCCGCAAAGACATTGTATATGTGGCAAATTATCATTGATTTTCTCACTTGTTTATTGTTTTGTCTTAGATTTGTATTATGTGCATCAAACAATTCCACTATTTCTGCTGTGTAGCACGGAAACATACTTTGAATTTGTTTGTTTGGAGCAGAAACGAGAGGGCATCCTGCAGACTTCTCTTGTGACCAAAGAGCTGACGAGCACCACAGAGTAAGTGCTGATACAGTTTCCTACTAATTTTATGCACAATGAACCTTCCATTAGGGTTGTGTTCCTCTTCTCATTTCAGTGTTGTGAAGTGATCTGGTGACAGTTTATTTGGACTGTCCAATGTTAATATTCAACTTAATATCAACACTAGCCCTAACTGAAATAGGCACTGAGTCAACTGATGTCGAGTATTTACATTGGAGATATTGATATAAAGTTACACATCAGCACTGACCTAACTGATAACAAAGTTGATACTAAGTTGAATATTAACATTGAACCGTCCAAATAAAGTGTGATGTGTGATTCTTATGGCATAAGAATAGCAGCCTACAGAAGTGATGCATGTGGCTTTTATTTGTGTTTATATTCAAATGTATTACCAGTGTACACATGTATTGAAATAGTGAACAATATTAATAGCAATGTGTTGTCTTTTATTTCTGAATTTCAGGATGATGTTGGGTAGATTTGGTGAGTCAAAGCCATATTCTGTATTTGTTTCATGTCACAGTATTATGTAAATATTCATTCCATTTTATTGATTTATTGGTTATCCGAATATATAATCATGAACTGCAACTGATTTCTTCTTCATCACAGAAAGGGATGCATTTGACACGTTGCTGGATCATGCACCAGACAAGCTCAACGTAGTAAAAACGGTAAAAAGAATAGTGCCGGAAACTTTTCTGTGCCTGATGTGACATTTTCTTTTCCTTTTTAATTGACCTTAAATTGTTTAACTTATATTTTATTCCTCCCACCACCAGTCTCTCATCACCTTTGTGAACAAACACCTGAACAAGCTGAACCTTGAAGTTACTGAGCTGGAATCTCAGGTAGGAGATTTAATGAAGGTTTATTTTTTCCACAGTCTTGTGTTATCATTTTCACTACAGTGCATTATGATTATGTGAGTTATGTAGTGTGCTGTAATCCATTGCCTCTTTTCTTCTGTACATTTCATGAAGGCCTTGTTGGATTTTCTTTTTCTAATGGATGTAATCCAATTTAATGTACTAATGCAGTCTAAATAGGTTGTACTGTTTGTGTGTGTGTGTGTG
Source organism: Myripristis jacobus (assembly GCA_900302555.1). Taxonomy (NCBI): domain Eukaryota; kingdom Metazoa; phylum Chordata; class Actinopteri; order Holocentriformes; family Holocentridae; genus Myripristis; species Myripristis jacobus. The sequence goes on along the minus strand of OMLB01029208.1, from coordinate 8,904 downwards.
TGTGTGTGTTTGTCCAGTTTGCTGATGGTGTGTATCTTGTGCTGTTGATGGGACTGCTGGAAGACTACTTTGTCCCTCTGTACAACTTCTTCCTCACTCCTGAGAGCTTTGAACAGAAGGTGATTACAGCTTTTTAAAGTGGATTAACTGGGTCAGTAGGTGGGATATTTTTTAATTTACTAATATGTTGAGTGTCCATGTTATTCCCCTCAGGTCCACAATGTGGCGTTTGCCTTTGAGCTGATGCAGGATGGAGGCCTGAAGAAACCTAAAGCCAGACCAGAAGGTATTTGTATTTTGAGCCTGCATTTTTACAACAGCAAATGAAAAATAAAATGAACTTCCTGCAGGAGATTTTTTTTTTTAATAATGACTTTGATTATGAGTCTGTGTTCAGACTGAGGGGCTGATGAATGGCCGATGTCCTACAGTAACAAGAGTTGTCTGCCTGCAGCCTGCAGTACTAATACAAGACCATCTGGTCGCAGCCAAATAGTCTTTGCTGCTTAGGGAGGTTCATAACTGAGTGAAATGAAGTATCGAAGTGGCAGCCATGATAAGAGCTGGTTGAATTTTCTAACTTTAAAGGTAGGAAATGAAGGAAGGACAAGGAAAGGTGCTTCAGTGCTTCCTTCATCTCCTTACGCATAGGATACATTGGACCATCTTTTACAAAAAGGAGAGGAGATAATGCTGCTCCACAATTCCTTGCAGCAGCAACATTTCAGCCGTTCATATTTCAAGGCTTATAATCATCATAATCACAATATTTCCCTTAACACAGAAGTCTGTCTATCAAGAAAACAGATATGAGATGTTTTTTGGCCAGATGAAGTTTTAATTCAACATGTTCAATGGGGGGGTGCCCCCGTAAATGGTAGAGCACATACCACTTGTTGAGACTGAGTCCTGACTGCAGCGTCCTGGGTTCGAATCCGATCCTGGGCCGTTTGCTGTGTGTCATCCCCTCTCTCTCCCCTGTCTTTACTGTCTCTCCACTGTCTAAATGATCTTAAAAAAACAAAACACATATTTGAAATTTGAGAATGGTGATATGCGCAGCAGTAGATTTGTAAGCCTAACATGTTATACCTGTCTTGCTGGAACCTAACAATTATTTTCATACAATCATCATTAATGAGTGGACAGGCGGGTGAGCATGAGCAGCCATTCTTACTCCTGAATGCACTTTTCTCCTTGACAAATTTCTTTGACCTCATGACGTTTTCCATCAAGGTCTAGGAAAAGTGGTTAGGAAACGATATAGGATGTGTTTTTTTTAACCTCAGTGGGGTGAGGGGCATCTTTATACTAGTCTGCAGGCTGAAGATAGACATGCCACAGTAACAGTGATACTGAAAGTTTCCCAGTAGGTGGCGATGTTGCCTTACTTTGAAGACTCATATTACATGGCGCTGTAGTCATATTACAGAGTTCATACAGCCTCAAGCTGCTCTTTGTTGTCCAGTATAAATAAAACAGTACACACTGTTGTAGTAGAACAGTAGAACTAAGCTTCACTGATTGCACAGGCTGTAATTGTTTATAGTCATAGTTAATACTTCCAAAATGGCACTTAATTAATATTTATTTATTGTTTTTGTCTGTCTTTATGTAAAACTACCATTAATACGTAACTGTTTGTACTCTGTATAACTGCTGCACAGATATAGGGATTACTCACAATTGACAAGATTGGAAAAATTGCTTCCAGAATTTAATCTAATAGAGCTGACTGATCACCTGTCTAAACTGTAATCAGTAACATAATCCACTAATGCCTTCTAATTAATTTCTGTTGCTTGTAGGTTAATTTAATCCACAGAACATGACACTGAAAGAGCTATTTTTGCCATTTATTGCATCACTGTAATTTGAATAATTATTTACATCCTCTACGATGCCTTTTGTTTGTCGGCAGTGTGACAGTGTGACAATTTTCTTGTAACATTTTACCAGCTAATCCAACAAGTAAGTTTACTTTTTCCTGTAATTGGAATTATTACCACAGCCACTTCTGCAGTCAGATAACTGCACTCCTACTATATGATTCCTAATTAGCATAAATAGGGTTTGCTCATATCTGCTGCTTCGTTATAAATGGATGTAGAGATTCCAGAGCCACTAATGATATCAACAATGTCACACTTAGTAACAAGGCAATGCAGATAATAAGGGGCTTAAGACATCCCAGTTCAAATGCTGATGCAATGGCACTGTTGTAACAAAATGGTGTCTAGTTTGAATTGCCTAATAAAGACTTTGTTCAGGAGAAAAATTAGAATAAGCAGATATGCTGTATGGTATGCCATGACAGAGACTAAGAGTGCAGATATTTTTAGCTACTTTAGAATCTCCTCTTGCAAGGTCTTAGGCCCAATTTTAATCTCTATCACATTTCCAGAAATTACAAATAACCTTTTGAAGTAAAGTGAACCAATTGCAAGCACAGAGGAGGCTCCTTTGCATTGTAAATATGATTTTACGGTAGGACAGACCCATCTATTTTTTGCTTCAGTGCTCCAGGAATCCAATTTTTCTCAGGAACAGGAACTAGAGCAATATCATAAACTTTTTTTTTTCCCTCCGTCGACATCTCAGGGGGTCATATTTCTTCCTACACAGAGCTGCAAGTCCAACCTGACTTTAAACGGTCAGCTCTAATGATCTCTGTGGTGTTTTCGATTCTTTACAGATGTCGTCAACTTGAACCTCAAGTCCACTCTCCGGGTCCTGTACAACCTGTTCACCAACTACAAGAACTCAGAATGATGTCTACCTGTCCCAGCCGATTTTCAACACAGCACTGCCCTGCTCTTGCACTGATGTTACGCATTGCAGTCCGGACACTGATGAGACCAACGGGGACTGAAGTCATCATTATGTGAGACTTAAAAAAAGACCCAGGGGGGATTGGCCCGAAAAAGCTCTGGATGTTAGTATTTAATCTTCTCGAAATGTCAGTATTTATTTATTCCTTCCCGCGATGTTAACTGCAACCCAGAAAAACCTCCCAACCTTTAGCCTGCATTTGAGTACACAGCACGACACTGGAAGATGTATGAGGGGCAGAGAATGGTCAAACTGGAAGACATGGATGTGTATAACTGCTTATCCTGCTTAACAAAGTAGAAAATGCATGTGGTTTATTATATTGTATCTCAAGAGGCTTTGTATATTCTTAATATATTTTAATCATGTAGCCTTTATAAATATATTATCATATTCAGCCTATCGTTATTTTGTATTTGTTGTTAAAAAAAAAAAGAGGAAGGAACGCTCAACAGTTTCTTTGCCAGTTTATGCTGAACTATGTGCACTATGTGGTTCAAGCCATATTTATAAGCTGACTCTGACGCCCTCCGCTTTAAGTGCAGTGTGCTCTTCCTGCCCTGAGAGAGCGAGCCAGTCAGAGGATCTTCGCTTTGACCGGCCTCTCAGTCCCCGAGGAGGCCCGGACCTCGCGCTGCTCCTCTGAAGCAGAGCTCGCCCCGCGGTGCTTCCTGGAGACCACTAAGATTATATACAGCATGTAAAGCTCCAGACTACTCATGCATTTTAGAGCCAGGCTGAATTATTGAAAGAGAAGATGAGTCAATCTAGACAGTGAGGAGACGCTCTCTCACCGGATGGCTCACCCCCCTCAGCTTTTTTTATCTGTATCTATTAAGAAATAAATGTCAAAAATTTCAACGGAATGAGTATTTCATTTTATTTCACACTTGGGTGGCAGGTTAGATTTGCTTTGTCTTTTCGGTGAGATTGGCTTTGGAACACCCAATTCCTGCAATTTGGGTTTAGCTAAAGGAATTATGGGCTTATTTTAGGCCTTGATTTTCTTGTCTCGTTGCCTTTGTTACCATGGTAACCTTCCACATCCCCAAATTGCCCCATCGCCTGGCTGATGTGTGTGTGTGTTTTTTTAACTATATTTCTTTCCTTTTTTTTTCTTCTGATGACAAGACTGGTGCACATAGAGATCGTGCTGTTTTGTTGTCTGTCCCTCTTACTGTGTGTGTGCTGGAGACTGGGGGGGGCTGTAGGCCAGATGACAGCAAATTGATCTGGCCAGTCACAGATGGAGATGTGTGAGGCGAGCCTGAGTGCTACAGGCCTCTGAGAGTCACGTTGACTTGGACCTCCTGAAGTGTGGCTTCGAAACAATGCACTTGCGCCCATCAAGAGAAGTGTCTTTCCATTATCTTTCTCTCGACACACTCCTTATTGAAGTCTCAAACGTTGCACATCACACTGAGATAAATGTCCTTATCACAAACCACTGCACTGTGCTCCTGTATGAGAAAACAACACAGTATCAGAAAGAGGAAGTGCTAACTTCTTTGCCGCCACATCCTCTCTTCTGTGCCTATCTTCCCTTTTGACCGCCTGACACGTTATTTTCTTTTAAACCAATGGTTTGCAACTGAATGAAGTCAGACTTTTTCATGATATGATTTCATCAGGGCTTCTATTCAGACTTAGCACAGCCCTCCACTTTATGTGCTGCCACGTTGACGGTTCAGGAGTTGACATCAGTTAAAGAACTCAATTCTGCAGAAGTCATCCTATTCTGTCTGTTTCCTCTCACGATACTGAAGGTAAGCTTATTCAAAAAGACTTTTGTTTATGACCTTGTCTGAAAGTAACTGTCAACTTCAGGGAAGGGAAGCCACACACACACACGCATACAAAGAAAAAAGTTGCTTGGCAAAGCTCTTCTCTAGTTCTTGGGAGACGACAGTTTGACATGCTGCAGGTCACATCTGTTTTGTCAAAATGAATTTCTTTGTTGGCATTTGTTGTGCTTTGTCTGGGACCATATGATTCACAATGTGCTTGGGGAGAGGTATAAGCCTGTAAATGCATGGGGTCTGACTCTTCTGTCGAGTGCTGAATGTGCTGTTCGGTGACAAAAACGGACTGACAAAATAGGAAGTGAAGGAAGTAAGCATCAGAACAGCTTCTTTTTTCACTCTAACACATTTCAAACCGTTATGTGTCATACCACAGTGGTCATGTGAAAAGCTTGTAACTTCAGCTTTGATGATTTTCATACTGTAAAGAACCATACCAGTCCTATTTTGACATAACACCAACCGTGATCGCATCTGTCTCTCATAAATATTGGTTGCATAACTGTTTACACAAAATGCTTTGGTAACCAGGAAGAAACGGCTAACTTACCCCCATTCACTCCCATTCATATTAAAAATGTTCTGTGAAACTTAAAAGTTGCTACATAATTTCATCTAGTGAGTCCTTGGCAGGCACGTATGTTCACTAAAATTACAGTTTATTCTGTTTTAATCATTTAAAATTTGCACTTTAATATCAAATGTGTTATCAGTTCAAAGCTTGAGGAGCTTTCACACTCCCTCTGTTTCAGGTTTTTGTGTATAGAAAACATTTTTTATTGTTTTGAGGTGAAACCTGTGGCCAATCATTGACCTCCACTATAGTTCTGCCCTCTGAACTGTCAATCACAACCACTCATGAAGCTGAAAAGAGCCATCCAGAAAAATATGAACGCACCTGGAAAAACTAGTTCCTTTAAAGTATGCACATTTTTAAGTAATAGTTGGGATTCTTACCTATAAATAGGGGTATTTGCTGCTCCATACCAGTGTAATAGATCCTGCATCAGCTCGTCCCTGTCGCTATTTTGTTTCAGTTTCACTAGCTCCCCCCTCGGCTCTGTGTGTTTGTTTCCCAGTACAGGATGTAGTGATACTGAAACAAAGTAGTTCCAACAGTTAGCAAGAAAGAGGGCTGAAAAATAGCATTGATGATGAATCCTAAATAAACGTGTGCTGTGCATCCTTCAGCTTTGGGAGTACTTGTTTTGTCTGGTGAGCCCAACACCTCATTCATTCATTCAAGTCCTGTGAAGCCCTCAGTCTCACTACAGGGAAGGAACTGATGAGTCACACTTGGTTGATTTATCACATTCCTGTGGAACAAGGTTATAACAGTTAACTAAAACTAAACTATTCACTAAACTAGTTGTGAAAAAATATTTCAGTTAACTGAACAAAACTAACTGAAATGATACTGTATGCTCACAAAATAAAATAAAAATATATAAAAATATACAAAAAATGTCTTGTCTGCACAACTGTGTGTCATCTGCCATCTGAAAGTGTTTGTATTGTGATGTTTATTCTGAACTTCTTAAATATTGCCCCTGACAAACACCCCCACATTATGATAATAATAATAATAATAACAACAACAACAATAACAACAACAACAACAACAACAACAACAATAATAATAATAATAATAATAAACAATTAAAACTAATACTAAAATTAAACATTTTTAAACAATAAAAATTCAATTGAAATGTGCAACTCCCCCTGGAAACTAACTGAAACCAAACTAAATTGAAAACTACAAAAAATACAGCCCCATAATAACTCTGCCATGGAGTAACGGTAGAAAGCAAGTAGGCCACCACAGTATAGCTAAGAACCTGAACTATCACTTTAGTACAGCTATGGTGATTTTGGAGAGAACATGTGCTGCCCAAGTAGATGGAACTCCTTATGTGTAGCAAATTTCAAGTTTCACAGAGCAGTTTTTCAGCTTTTTTATTTTTTTTTTTAATATGAATGGGAGTGACTTTTGATAAGTTAGCACTCACCTCTGAGTTGTGTACACTCTGCAACCTCTATTTATGACAGCTATGATCACGACTTTGATGAGAAGTCAAGAAAACTTCTGTTGGATTCCATGTTCCTCTGAGGTTAGGGGAAATTGCATCACGCTTGGTGGTAAGAAACACTTTAAAAACCCATTACAAACACACAAAAATGCATGGTGGTCAGGTGGAAAACAGGTCTGTTTATTGTTAGTCTCTGAAAAGCTGACATTTTGGAAATACAGCTGTTTCCCTGGACCACGACGATACACAACAGGAAGCTGCCCAGCACAATCAGAGTCTTTCAATGCTGGCCTGCGAGCGACTCCCCTGTAGCTGCAGGGGGTTAAGTACCTTGCATAAGGCCACTTATTGAGATGCTGTTGAGGGGAGAGGTGAGAGCACTTTTCATTCACCGTTTTACTCATTTTTGTAGTAGGTCTGGGGATTTGAAACGGCAACCTTCTGGTCACAAACTCCCACGTAACCTTTTCTATTTCCACCACCCACAATGATGGAGAGACCACTGCCCTTCTTCACTCTACTATGGCTTATATTTACGGCAGCACCTCTTTTCAAGGTGTTTGACCACAGATAATTTTTCCACAGCAGCTGCTGACGGGCCAGCAATAGTGTAGATATCTTGAGGGAGCCATGGAGAAAGATGTTTTTGACTGGAAGAAAGAGAAGGACACAGAAGACGCTGAATCCTTCCAAGGTATGTCTGCATCCATGACACCGAGCAAACATCCTGTCATAGTTTTGAGCTACTGCCATCTACTTGTCCTGATTTTCCTCAAACTGGCTGTAACACACTAACACAGCGGTCAGTCTCAATCAATCAATCATTATTTGTATTGGACAGTTCATAAATAAAAGCCAATTAAAGTACAAGAAACAATAAAACAGCCGGTTCGTCATAAAATAAGCAATTAAGCAATGTAAAACTAATGTTAAAAGGCTTATAAAAATGAAATAAAGGCAAAAAAAAACAGCAGTTGGTGGATTTACTGTATATTTGTAGGAGAGAAGAGGAAGATCATCCAGCCAACATCATTACATGACCCCAAACTTGAAAAGCTGAAAGAGGTAATAAATGCTTCTTACTTTCATGTCACCAGGCCTTTGTCTGAATCCATGTTTTCCATTCAAAATTTATTTTAACATCAAAGCCCACTGTGAAATGTTCCTCTAGAATGCCATAGATCCAAGATTCTCCTTTTGTCTTGAGTGGGCTGAGGATAATTACTACACAGAAAATACATTACAAAGCCTATATGTGTGTGTTCATTGAAGAGCATGAATAATATCTGATGCAGAGAGAGAGGTAGAGGGATGAGTGAAATTTTAATGAACATCTTTATCAGAGGTGATGGTTAGACAGATCAGAGGGCTATGGCAAGGACCAGACAGAGTCTGCTGGATGAGATTTTCAAAACACATTTGATAGGAAAAGGATGGCAGTTTTAGTGGCGGAGAATATAAAACTGCTGCTTATCTCCTTGAAAGGCTTGAAATGCCTTAACATAAAATGAGAAGAAAAAACATAAATGTGAGTTAATTTGCTAATATTTTTTGGGTGCATTTCAATTTAGGGCAGCTAAGGATCTAATTAATGAGTCATGTTCCATCTATTCAGGATCACATTTAAGAAAAAATAGACTAAGAAGATAAAAAATGGGATTTCATGCTGTTTTGTTTCTCCACCACATAGTCAGCAGGCAAACGCATGCAAGTAGATGAAAGTGAATGATGTAAGTGACTGTGTGGTGAACTGTGTCTCGCTAGGTGCTGATTGATTGGATCAACAGTACTTTGAAACCAGAGCACATAGTGGTCCAGAGTCTGGAGGAGGATCTGTATGATGGACTGGTGCTCCATCACCTGCTCTGTGAGATTAGATAGATGCACAAACACACACACGCACACGCACACATGCACGCACATACACACATTTAAATGATGATCACATAGCATTAGAACAACATAAAACATTAATACTGAAGATGGAAAAGGAGCAAATGATTATATGCTTAACCAGTGACTTCATGAGCTTTGTCTGACTATAATTTCCAACTATGGTGACTAATTTTTTTATTACTGTACTTTTCAGTTTTCACTATCATTATCATCATCATCATCATCATCATCATTAGTAGTAGTAGTAGTAGTAGTAGAAGTAATGGTAATAGTAGTAGTATTAGTAGCATATTTTTACTTTACTTTAATTTTAATTTTAATTTATTTTTATTTTATATTAT
>OMLB01029204.1:26564-42843 GCA_900302555.1 Myripristis jacobus | reverse complement strand
TTTCTGAGGCTGGTGACTCAGATTAACTTATCCTCAGCAGCAGAGTTGACTCTTGGTCTTCCTTTCCTGGGGCGGTCCTCATGTGAGCCAGTTTCGTCATAGCGCTTGATGGTTTTTATGACTGCACCTGGGGACAAATTCAAAGTTTCTGCAATTTTCTGGACTGACTGACCTTCAGTTCTTAAAGTAATGATGGACTATCGTTTCTCTTTACTTAGCTGATTGGTTCTTGCCATAATATGAAGTTGTCAAATAGGGCTGTTATAGCTGTGTACCAACCTGACTTCTGCTCAACACAACTGATGGTCCCAACCCCATTAAGAAGGCAAGAAATTCCACAAATTAACCCTGACAAGGCACACCTGTGAAGTGAAAACCATTTCAGGTGACTACATCATGAAGCTCATTGAGAGAAGGCCAAGGGTTTGCAGCGCTGTCAACAAAGCAAATGGTGGCTACTTTGAGGAATGTAAAATATAAAACATATTTAGAGTTATTTAACATTTTTTTCTTTGCTACATAATTCCATATATCTTGCTTCATATATTTGATTTCTTCAGTATGTATCTACAATGTAGAAAGTAGTAAAAATAAAGAAAAAACACTGAACGAGAAGGTGTGTCCAAACTTTTGACTGGTAGTGTATGTATGTATGTATGTATTAGTAGTAGTAGTAGCAATAGTAGCAGTAGTAGTAGTAGTGGTCAAATGCAGACAGGTGTGGGAAGAAATGCAGTACAAACAATGCAAATGAGTAAAAAATATGTATATATACTGCATATATATTGTAACATACAAGAGCATGCTTTTTTAACTCAGCATTTTAATTTTTTACTAAGTTCTTTACTTGCTGCATTTTACATTTATACCTTCATCTATTTTCTACTCTACATGTTGGCGAGGTATCTCACTAAAGACTCTATGCTGCCTCCCTTATGGTAGTGGAACAGGCTCGTTATTTGTAACGCAGATGCCCCGCTGGGCCTGCTGGTGGCAGTAGAGAGAAGGTCATGGGAGCACTGACAAGTTTCATCCTCTAGCCAAGATGAATGCTGTCAGTAAATGTCATGGTGATCCACCAAATTTATTTGGTGCTATGTCCTTCTGGACGTAAATGCTGACCAATCAGCTGACAATGTGCTGTACGCCTAACGGCTGAAATAACCTCATCAGTTAACCTTAACCAGCGGGCCCAGCTGGGAGTCGGGGGCCATGGGTTACTTCAGCCTTTAGTGTCTGCCTCCAAAGCCAGCACTAAACCTAGTAGCCTCTTCGGTGCTGTGTTTAATAGTGTATACAGAAAATAAAAACAGTGTAGCTAACAGGGAAAATTAGCCAGTCCCAGGATACAATGTGTTAGTTGCATCACTTGACCCATCAGCACAAGTGCTCTCAGCAGTGTTGTTTTTTCTCCCTAAATGCTATATGTGTTCACATCCTGAAATTATGTCTTCTTTTTTTTTAACTTTTATATGAGGGTTTTTTTTTTTTTTTTTTTTTTTTTAGTAGTAGTGGTAAACAGTAGTAAACGCACTTTTACATGAGTATAGATTTTCAGTTCTGTATTCACCCCACAACATAGACGATATGACATCATGTCTGCAATATTTTGAGTTGGATTTGTATGTCCATACACTCACATTTGATCGAAAAGAGGCATTCTGTGAAACATGAAATCAGCTGAGGATCAGGCCGAGGTAAAGTGGGTACACCAAAAAATAAATTAAAAAAAAAAAAAAAAAAGCTGTGCTGTGTGTGCTAAAAAAAGAAAAAATTACAATAAAAAAACAACTGTACAAAAGTTGACAGGATTGAAATATACTGTGTTAACTTACACAGGATCGTGCTTTTCCCATCCCTGCTGGAGTTTCTGCTCACTCCTGGGAGTTTTATTGAGAATCTGCAACCCTCAAGAATGTTTCTCCCCATCCTTCCTCCTCCCCTTTCATCTCAGTCTAAGTGTTTGGCTTTACAGTTGGTAAAGTTCGTCTTCTAAGCCTTGGTGAAGGAGAAACAAGGTTCTTTGACTCCCAGCAGATCTCAGACCTTTCTGATGAGACCCCTTAACAAACTACACAGTTATTTGAAGTTGAACATGAAGCGGTTTCCTGACGTCTGCAGGATAGTAATGCTACTCGCTGTACTTGTCAGGAAGGGTTTTGTGGGTGCATCATGGTTATGATCTGCTATTGTCCAGATCAAAGACAAAAGGTTATCAAGAATTTCCTTGCAGGGCCCTCAGCCTTCCTGGGAAAACAGCACAAACAGTAAAGTCTGTATCTTTTTGGATGACACAACAGAAAACTTGAAACTTGTCTTTATTAGCTTGAACGACCTAAATGGCAATTTGTTATTACTCTCATTGTGTTTTAATATGAAATTTCTGACTTGATTATTATTACTTGAATATTAAGCTATTGTATGTTCGTTAATGGGATCACGCAGAGATGTTTCTTTGGTTTGTGTGGAGAGCGGTTCCTATCAGCTCCAGCAAGAGCCACATGCAGAGCAACTGTAAAATATTAAAATCAGAAATGCTTTTAAAAACGGAGACAGAATAAAGCATCTCCCTGTTGGTTATCTGTCCTAGCCAGCAGTCACTTCTCGCTTTCCTTTACAAGAGAAGACGTCTTACATTAATGAGCCTTGTGCACCCAGGATGCTTCAGGACAACACTGACTTTTAGCTGTTTACTTGACCATCTCCCCCCTATAAGCTGTCCTGTCAGCCAAGTGTTTATGATGTAATTAAATGTTAGTATTGAACTGCTGAAGGAACTTGAACTGGTCATTGCAATTGAGGGCAATTTGCCACATCAGGCGGTCTGCAAAAAAAGCCAATGAAATTGCTGCAGGGTATACAGCAGTGACAGGAGGCAAGGGATCAGGCCTTTGGTACTTTAATCCATGTTTTGCACTGAGGGAAACATTAACTTGGTTTATACTGAAGGAAAAAACAAGACTCTTTCAGGTGACAGTGTACAACATCTGATAGTCACTGATAGTGGAGGTACTTAGCCAGGTTGATCTCCAGAAATTTCAAGAAATATGCATGATATTTTAACATGTAAGTACATGCTCAATGCATGAAAAATGACAGAAAAACACTTTCCCACGCCATGAAAGGATTACATGAAGGAAGCACAACTATAAACATGTGCTCTGACATAGAAATGCCATGGTGGAAAGCCAGGTTGTGTAGGCAGGGGTAGTGGATGAGTGTAAACATTTGTCTTTAACTTTGACAACTTGGCTGCATTTCCCAGCATATACCAAAAACATTTCTATTGTGAGAACTGTAAATTCAAATTTTAAGCTCAAGTTATTATTACTACTTTTAATTTAACCATGATCCAAGCCTTTCCCTAACCTTAGATAAGCTGTTTTATTTGCCTGTACCTAACCCTAAAAATAAACCCAAACCTTAATCAAAGTTTTGTTGCCCATAACCATAACCATAACCTTAAAACTGGTTTTGCAGGTGTGAAGAGGTGAATATCCGACTTGCTGGATGCAGTCTCAGGATTTGATCCCAATTCACACAAGGCACTGAAGAAAAAAGGAGAGCAGAAGTAGGTTCAACTGGCATTAATATGCACAAGGTACATACGTAGGTGTGCCCCTTCTCAGTAGCAGAGTTGGGAAAAAGAAAGTCTTCACTGATGCACATGCATGTGTGCAGTAAACCCAATAATGACAGCCCTAAATAGTGGAGCCTTGCATGACTGTAGCCATTTCTGTTAGAAAGGAGTTCATCAACAATTTTGACAAAGAGCAGCGGGAAGGATATGAAAATGTAAAAACTCTTAAAACTTAAAACTTTAAAACTCTTCATTCAGTGTAATCCAGGTCTGGACTCTTTACTCATATGTTCACTGTGTGCCAAACCAGTGTACCTTTGCTGAAACAATGCTCAAAGAAAAAAAAAAAACAGAGCATGTCTTACAGTCTTAGTCTTTCTCATGCATGGACAACTCTGCAACACAAATTCATGGACAAGAACCGCACTTGCCAGCAGTACCTACTCACTAACTGGGTCCACTCACTGGCTGACTGGCCCTTTCAGAAGAAAAAGTAAATGACAAATAGATCAGAGTCTGGAAAAAATGTGTATGTGTGTGTGTGTTACATAGTGTAAATATAACAATGTGTGCATGTGACAATATTGTCATCATTCCAATGATAACTGCATAATGAGAGAGAAAACTTTCCTACATAAATAATAAATAAATAAATAAATAAAACAATTCTTTAGACCTTTTCAGAAGACACCAGCAGAAGTGGAATGCCCTTGCACTGGACTGGCACATTTTGTCAGTAATATGAAGAGAAATTTGAACACAAGTCTGCTGTTGAGCCTCCCTTCTCAAAAAGGGAACATTGTTGGTGAATCAATATTTTTTTTTCTAGTGGATTATTATAGGCTATGTGTCATATTGTTTGGCTTTGTAAGTGCACCATCCACTGCACTGATGATGGCTATTTTATGGTGTTATACTGGTGTGGTGTTGTGTGGAGTTTGAAGCAGAGCAGATACCCTCAGCCCTGTGTATTCTCTCTTTCCCTTTTGTGTGGGAAAGAGAATACACAGAATGAATGTGTGTGTGTGTGTGTGTGTGTGTGTGTGTGTGTGTGTGTGTCTCCTGTTTATATGGATCATATAAGATAAACACTGCTTGAGCATGTAAAAGATAAAATAACTATGTACTTGGCAACTATGACATATAGACTATGAACTTACTACATTAGGCTATTTTTCTACTGTATTCAGAGAGATTTCAGTCTATGCTACTCTGGCAGGCAGGGCCTAAGGATGATCTGTCTCAGTCAGTCCGTCCGTTCAGCTCTTTATTCCAACACCAATATATACACAGTCAGGTCCATAAGTATTGTGACAGTGACACAATATTCATAATTTTGTCTTTGTACACCACCAACAGTGGATTTGAAATGGAGTAACCAAGATGTGATTGAAGCACATTTTATACATTGTCACCCCATTTCCAGAGGCTCAAAAGTAATTGGACACTTGACTAAAAAGCAGTTTCATGGCCAGGTGTGACTTTTCCCCTCACCATTCCATGACAAATGAAGAAAATAAAAGGTCTGGAGTTCATTCCAAGTGTTTGCATTTGCATTTGGTAGCTGTTTATCAGAACCCTCAACATGTGATCCAAAGAGTTGTTTTTTTGTTTTTTTTTTATGCAGGTGAAGGAGGCTAAAAAAGAAAAAAAAAAAATCTATCAAACACAGAGCAAAAACTTTAGAAGACAAATCAATAGTTTGGTATATCTTGAAAAAGAATGAATGCACTGGTAAGCTCAGCAACACCAAAAGGCCTGGAAGACCACAGAAGACATCTCAAGTGGATGACCCAAGAAGTCTTTCCCTGGTGAAGAAAAACCCAGTCACAACGTCTAGGGAAGTCAAAAACACTCTGGAGGAGGTAGGCATATCATTGTCCAAATCTACAGTCAAGAGGCGTTTGTGAGAAAATAAATACAGAGGTTATACAGCAAGGTGCAAACCACTGGTGTCACTCAAGAACAGCAAGGCCAGATTAGACTTTGCAAAAAACATCTAAAAAAGTCTGCCCAATTCTGGAACAAGGTTCTTTGGACAGCTGAAACAAAGATTAACTTGTACCACAATGATGGGAAGAGAAAAGTGTGGAGAATGAAAGGAACAGCTCATGACCCAAAGCATAGTGCATGATCTGTCGAGCATGGTGGAGGCAGTGTTATGGCATGGGCATGTATGGCTGCCAGTGGAACTGGGTCACTTGTGTTTATTGATAATGTGACTGCTGATGGAAGTAGCAGGATGAATTCTGATGTTTATAAGGCTCTACTGTCTGCTCAGATTCAGCCAAATGCCACTAAACGGATAGGATGGAGCTTTACAGTGCAGATGAACAATGACCCAAAACATACTGTGAAAACAACCAGAGAGTTACTGAAAGCAAAGAAGTGAAATATTCTTCAATTGGTCAGGTTTGTCCCCAGACCTCAACCCAGTTGAGCTGCTAAAGACCAAACTGAAGGCTAAAAGACCCACAAACAAGCAGCAACTGTTGCAGCTGCACTAAAGGCTTGGCAGAGTGTCTCAAGGGAGGAAACTCAGAATTTGGTGATGTTGTCCATGGGGTCCAAACTTCAGACAGTCATAAACTGGATTTTCCTCCAAATACTGGATATAATACTTGCTATTATAGTTATGCATGTTATGTATAGTTTGTCCAATTACTTTTGAGCCTCTGAAAATGGGGTGACAATGTATAAAACTGGCTGTAATTCGTAAATTGTTAATGCCATATTTTTGTTCAACACCTTAAATTAAAGCTGAAAGTCTGCACTTCAATCATATCTTGATTACTCAATTTCAAATCCACTGTAGTGGTGTGCAAAGATAAAATTATGAATATTGTGTCACTGTCCCAATACTTGACCTCTGGCCAAACATTTTATTTGTATGCAAAATATCTGTAAATGTAATGGATGGATTGCCAAGTAATTTGCTGAGCAAACCCATGCTCCACAGAGAATGAGCCCTATCAGTTTTGGTGCCACTACATTTTTTTTCCCTAGAGCCACCCTCAGGCCAAAATGTACAAACCTCATTCTCTCACTGCTTTCATTCCCCTGACATGCACCAAGCTAGTGTGGCTTCCATAGCAGCGCCGACACTGTTTTGTTTTTTGTTTGTTTTTACCCTATATATTCTGACATTGCTTGTCTACTATTGTTTTGTCATGACACTGCCATTTCGGCCAGGTCTCTCAGAAAAAGTCATTCCTGGGGCGCTCCGGTGGCTCACCTGGTAGAGTGTGTACCACAGATCAAGGCTTAGTCCTTACTGCATTGGCCCAGTTTCGATGCCAGCCCAGGCCTTTTGCTGCATGTTATCCTCTTTCTCTCTCTGCCCTAAAAAAGGATTCTTAAAATCTTAAAGGAAAAAGGAAAAGACATTCCTAGATATTTCTAGAGTTAAAGCTGCGCTGGGCTCTTTTTTCTTTTTAATTTCGGCCAATTCTGGGGCTGTGTTTACACCTTAAAATCTAGCCCAGCACAGCTTTATATTAGAGTAAAACAATGAAAAAATAATCTTTAAATTAGCTTCAACACCACAGTGAAAACAGAGTCTGTTTGCCCATGCTCAGACAGCATGTCATTGAGAACGTTTCCCTGGTTGATCTGTTAGCAGCTGCTCCCTCGGGCCTCCTCTGATGTCCCTCTGACACTATCTGCTATGCTGCAGTCAGACAAGCAGACTACATGACTAGGAAATCAACCAGGAGAGACTATTTTCTTCCCTTGATAACATCTCACCACTGCTTTGCTAGCCTCCCTGGTTGCTATTCAGCACTCTATTCTTTTCATTTAAAAACCACAGAGGATAACAGTCGGAGTGTGGCACATGCACGTGAAGACAGCTGAATGTGAGTCGCTTTTGATAATGCAGCCTATGATGCAGCCTTCAAAATGATGAGGGCTGCATTAGGCTATGTAACACTACACCAGTCAAGATTTTGCTTTTGTCAGCCAATTAAAGATTGATTAAAGATCAAGGAAGGGTCTGTGGTTTGGGTTTCGTCCATCACATGAGATTTCTGAGCCTCTACTGGCCCATTTTGGATGAAACTTCAGGGAAAGATGGATTTTGACACTGAGGTCCGGCATTTTGAATGCAAACCTGATTGGCCACCTCTAGGCCAAAAGGGTCCTAAGTTTCATGCCCGGTGTCTCAGACTGCTGGATCAAATTTGATGAAGCTTTCCAAAGTGATGCATTTTTACATTCAGCCTCTGCAAAGTGAAAATGATTCAAATACCGAACTTCACACATACCAAAAAAAAAAAAAAAAAAAACACAAACAAAACACAAACCACATAATCACAGCTAGGGCGACCAATTATTGGTGATTATTATTATCATTATCATTATCATTATTATTATTAGTAGTAGTAGCAGTAGCAGTAGTAGTAGTAGTAGTATCAGTCATAGTAGTACTAGTAGTAGTAGTAATATTTCTGTTGTAGTTATCTAAGAGCAGAGTTTCAAAAGTGCTCCACAGGAAGAATAATAAAAACAGCCTAGTTGTATTGGTTGGCTCCCAGTGGCTGCCTGTGGAAGAGTGTGGTTGAACTGGGTAGGTGTGAATTTGTAGAGCTGCATGAACGTGAAGCAAGATGTTATGAAAACAGTGCATGGATGTTCAACAAATTGTCACTGGATTAACAGTGGTTAAACACCAATGTGAAGACATGGCAAAGTTTGAGTAGAACTATGGGCTAGTGAGTAGGTGTGATTCTGTCGATCTTTACTACAAAGTCATCTCTGAGCTCAAGGCTGTTCATTCTGTGTGGTGCTCTCAGGAGAAGCAATGTCCTGAGGACTCCTGATCCAGAAAGTAGACATAGATCCCTGCTCTGGTGATTGAATGGTTTGACAGAAACAGTTGTCGACAAGACCACGAGCTGGCTTCCATAAGGCTGTTAGAGCACCAGGAACCTCTGTCTGGATGGCACTGGCTTCTTTTTTCCAGATTCATTATTTAATTA
Source organism: Myripristis jacobus (assembly GCA_900302555.1). Lineage (NCBI taxonomy): Eukaryota > Metazoa > Chordata > Actinopteri > Holocentriformes > Holocentridae > Myripristis > Myripristis jacobus. Next base: position 34,284 of record OMLB01029204.1, on the reverse strand, counting down.
TTTAATATAAGTATTATATATATTGTCAGTCTTAAGGGTGCATCGTTGCATGACACTGACAACAATGACAGCTTACTGTGTCTTTAGCATTCAGGAGGCCAATAGCTACAAGTTAAAATATGTCAGAAACTTTCAGCAAAAAAAAAAAAAAAAAAAAAAAAAGTGTGCTTCAAACAGGATTTCAATAATCGCAGAGCAACAGCAGAAGCCACAACCACAGCTTGCCATAAGCATGTCTTAAGTGTGGCTAGATAAAGAAACAAAGCAGCTTGGTGGACGCAGCTTAGTTTGTGTCTAAGGTTTCGTGACCCTGTCATTCCCTTTTTTGCAGACTCTCCCTTACAAACATATGTAAACCGTCCATCTCATCTCATCCTTTGTACATCACCATGTTTATTCATGACGTGAATCCTGCTGTCGCACATCAAGAGGTTGCTAGAGGAAGAGTGGCAGGGTGCAGCGAATCTCCATGCTGACAACATGTCAAAGGCAGACAGAGGCTAAGGAATAAAACCGCCTGAATTCAATCGCTGTACAATATGATATGAAATGAGCGCTCAAGGCATTATACTTGATATGTGCAGCGGCAGTACATACAAATAAGCTCATCCAGGTGACGGCTGGAGCACTGTATGTTTCACGGAAATAAACATGCCCTGTTCTCCTTCGCTGATTCGCTGACACAAGCCGGCATACAAAGGCAAGGGTGATCAAAGACACGCAGAACAACAATGTCACATCCTGTAGACAAACATGGTGGACCCTGGGACTCCACCGCCTGAAGGCAGTGCATACGATCTGTATCTCATTGCTATGAAACCTCTCCTTAATTTGCCAAAAGAGGACAGAGAGGGAGACAGAAGATACATGAGAGAGAGAGCACGTCTGACTCACAGGAGCAGTGGGTTTCCACCTCCTGCCTCTGTGTTCGTCCAGTGTTTGAACATGAAGCGATATGAAAATAGCTCTACCTCTCCAATGCTAATGGGGCCTAAGGTTAGAATTCCTGAATAAGTAATGTAGGGAAAGTAACACCGCCGTGGCCAGGGAGTGTCTTCTAAGCCTCTATACATAATTCAGTCCAAACAGGAGAAAGAGACTCATTTTACTGCAGAAGGTGCTGTCAGGTTGTTGCACACTTTCTTATTCAGCTAACTTTGGCAGTGGGGGAAAGTAGTATTCTCTTTTCCAACAAAGGCAAAGTTAAATTGTAAATTTTAATCTCCTAGAGAAGGGGGCAGTTGAGGATAAGAGATAAAGGATCTGTCCGTGTGTGTGTGCACACGTGTGTGTGTGTGGTTCTATTGTGGCTCCGAGGAGGACGGCCTGAGTCTGACGTACTACTACTGTATCACTGCTGAGGGATTTTCAATAATGTCACAGCCAAGTCTGAGAGTTATAAAAAAAAAGATTTACAGTTTATGTAAAATCTTATTATACTGGCAAAAACACATGCGCAAATGCATACCCACACACACATATGCAGGCACACACACACACACGTACACGCACACACTGAAAATATGGGTAAGATGTTGGAATTACTGAGCTGTGAGGCTATTTGAATTTAGAGCGTGTATAATCTGTATATCACCCAAAATACAAACCAGCTCCTTCACAACCATGTGTGGAGGACACTTACACTGTGTTCATGCATGCATACACACACACACACACTACACGCACACACACACACTCACATATGCAGGATGTCTAACAAATGCCTGTGAGCCTATTGAGAAATGATTTGTTGAAAATCCTACTGTTAATGGACTATAGATCTTAAAAATATTTGTCCTGAGGCATACGGTCAATGTAGTTCCACTCAAAAGAGGCAGACTGCAGAAAAGACTTCAAACATCTTCATCATCACTCAGACTCCCCGAAGTTAATTGGTTCTTAATCCTTACATCACACATCCATAATCCCAGATCAAAAATGCCTTTATAGGTTAAAGGCCTGAGCTTCCTCAGAGCAATAAAACAGTGGACACTGAGTACTTTGTGTGAATAGACTCCAAACTTTAAGATCAGACACAGGTACATATGTCAGAGGGGCAAAATAGAGAGGAGCAGAGGGTCTCCTGTCATCATTGCACAAGCCAATCAAGACTTTTGATGTAGTGATATGGTCTGCTGCCTGTGTGTAGAGTGATACTGTGTGTGTAGACTGTGGTTCTCTAAAGAGGGTATGCATACACATTTTAAAAATATCAGTCATGCATAATTCTTAAAATAATTAGCCTATTCTATAATAAGGTCAATAAAAATGTAAGTTTGATAAACCACATTTTATATTCAGTTTTCCAAAGGTGTCGAATGTGAAATTTGCTGTCTTGTTATAGTCAAATGAGGATGTTTTTTTTTCGCTATGACCGAGAAGCCGGACAAAAATCAAGAAGATGTATTTGTGCTTGAAACTCAGCAGCATGACAGCTGGAAACATGGAGAAAGAATTAAAAAAGAAAGCAAAAATATCATTAGTATCAGGGATTTACCCCAGTGAGCTGCAACCCTCCCAAATTAGCCAACAGTTCCATGAAGCCTGCATACCTCCAAAGACATCCCAGCAAAAAAACATGAATGTAATGTCAATAAGTGGCAAGCGTTTTTTAAGAGACAACTTTTTGACTCCAAATCATCCTAAGAAACGATGTAAAAAGTCTCCACAACATTAGCCAAAAAACTTGTGGCTTCTAATGTGGTGTCTTTGCTTGTACCCAAAGCCAAAAAGCCATTCACCATAGCTGAAGGCCTATTACTTCCAGGCACTGTTGTATTGAAAAGGGCATTTGCAGAGGGGGATTTCACCTGCTTTCCTCAGGTAGATGCTTTCCTCTCCACTGAGGATGTGCAGAGAGCTCCAATGAAGTCAATCATAGAGGGACATTGGCCCAACTTGACTGACAGCTTTAATTCTTACTTTCCTAACATGGGTGAGAAATCTGCACAGCTGGATTGGTTTAGGAACCCATTTCTCTTGTCTGAAGCAAACAGAGGAAAGCTTCCTGTCAGTCATCAGGAAAAACTTTTGGATGAGTCATCTAACTGTGGCCTACAGATGAAGTTTCACACATCCACTCTCACACAGTTTTGTGTATGTGTGTGTGTGTGTGTGTGTGTGAAGAAGGAACACCCTGAACTGGGAAAGAAAGCTTAGGAGCAGCTATTACCCTTTGAATCCACATATTTGTGCGAGGCCTCCTCTTCTGCAATGACTTTCATCAAAACAAAGCAAAGAAACGGACTGTGCCTGGTGAAGAGTTTGATCGCTGTAGTTGCCTGCCTGCTACAGAGAATGATAAAGATCCTCAGCCACGAACAAGCCCATTTTTCTCTCTAAATTGTAACTTTTTTCAGTTTACAGTTTTTCACTTACAAGGTTGCCGTTTCAAAGAATGATGGAACTGTATTGTACCTCTTTATGTAGGCTTTTTTTTTGCTCTGGTCAGGGGGTACTTGCTGAAAAAATATTTCAAAAGGGGTATATTGTTGAAAAAAAAAATTGAGGACTAATGGTCGATCCTGTGTCCTGTTCACATACACTGTTATTTGTCCTGTTGTCTCTGCCCATGACTTTGCGCCAGTGTCACCATGCATATAGAGCTCCATGGGAACTGCTACTGTGCGGAGACTTCGTGTAGTTAACTAATTATTTCCCAACCTCTGTGTTTTGTGAAACACATTCACACAGGATGATGACATTTGCTAAAATCACTGGCGCCACAGAAGAAATTGTATTAGGCCGAGGTTTTAGACTTTGTCAGTTAGTGCAGAAAATCTTCCTACATAGCTCTGACCCCCACAGTAGTGTTTTTCAGCATGCGTTTGGAGTTGTGCTTTGTTTTGTTTTCTTGTGTTGTGTTACATCATTTTGTTTTATCATGAGCTGTTGTTGATGGTGTCTTATTCATCTAGCTTTGGCACTGACAGTGGAGCAAGAAGTATTCAATTTTCCAACATGGGCAAAGTTATTTTTAATTTTCAGTCTTCTAGAGAATGGGGCAGTTGATAATAAGAGATAAGGGATCTGTTCATCTGTTTGTTTTTCTTTGTGTGTGTGTGTGTGTGTTGTAGCCCACTCTCTGAATCTGATGTGCTGCTACTGGACTGCTTCTGACATCATGTAATTAACTAATTATCCCCCAACTTCACCGCTTCATGAATCGGATTCACACAGGATGATGCAATGTGTTGAAATAACCGTTGTCCCGGATACAAGTACATGAGGTCAAGATTTTAGACCTTGTCATTTTGGCCAAAAATGCATCCAAAATCTTCCTTTATAGCTCTGGCCAGTGTCAGATCTCAGTAGGGGAGATGTGTGTAGTGTCATTCTTTCTCAGGCTGTAGAAATAATTTCAAATGTCTTGACTGCAGAGTCCGCTCCTGCCTGTGTCTTTCACAACAGGAACATGTGCACCGAATACATAATGTAGGTGAATTATTATCCTCTAATCTAAAGATGTAATTATAGTAATTTGCTCTGGAAATTGTAATTTATAAGAAATTATCTGATGTCTGAAGAAGATCAATGCACCAAAATGATGCAAAATGTGATGGCGCAGATGGTGTAACCTTTATTTGCTTTGCTTTAGAAACTTTAGAAATTAAAGACATGGTAGAATTGCAAAGGATTAAAATCACCGGCAGACTGTAATTATCAGACATCTGTTACGTGTTACCTGTTATTTGTTAGATATCTGTTGTATTACCTGGAAAGTTCCCAGGTAACACAAATCCAATCCAAACAGCATTTAGGATGAAATCCTGTCTTGTCTTTTGATTTGATGGGTAAAAAGACTGTAATTGTGATTCCTGCCATTCACATGTTACAGAATGTTAATCTCTGCCAATCTCTCCCCAGATCCTTGTCATGAGGAGAGCATCTTAAAGGCCTGTTTAATCTTATCTTCCTCAGTGACTCTGATGCAAAACTGAGAAACACATGGATCTATAGCCTTCTCTCGGTTCCCTGCTTTTAATGTCACACCCGGGAGAATAACCTCACAGCTCCTCTCAGAAGTCGTGTCTGAGTGCAGTTTTAGTGCTGCAAACATGCAGTCGAATTTGAGACGTGAACTGTACATCTGTTAGGTTCAAGCTGCTTCTATCCATCCTCATGTAGGAGAGGATGTACGAATTGCTTGCCCATGCTTATCAGGACTGATCAACATCCTCTCCACAAATGCCATTTTTACAAAGTTGCTATGGCAACAGGTTGTGTAACTTCCACCATGGGACTAATGTGTACTGTGGAATATTAATTTGCTTTTGCAAGTATCATCCATGTTGTCAGCAGTCATAAAATGGTGCTTAAACTCTTCTGTGTGGGTTAATTAATAAGCATATGGTTACAATATAAAAAAAAAAAAAAAAAAACAGCTGATATTCTCTATGGAAAACACTGACATGTTGCTTTACAAGCCCAGCATTTTTGTGGGCTAGAGAAAGAGAGCTGTGTGTCTGATATTGCTGAGACACAGTTATTCACAATAAAACAGCAGCTACACATCCCCTTTCTTACCCTACCTCTATAATGCTGGTCTCATATTTTAAGGGTTTGAAGTGATGCAAAGAAGGTATAGCAGCCAAATAAAAATGTCCTCCTCAGACCAGGGAATTTGACCTTAAATGATAATGTCTTTTATAATAAAATTAGGCTTTTGATAGTGTAAATATTGGGACTTGACAGTAACAGCAGCCTACAGTATGTGTTGCTACCACACCTCTTTGTGCCGGCTAATATGTTAACTAACAAGCAGCACTCATCTACCCAGCCGACGTTCATCATACCTGGTTTAATGTTTTCAGTAGTGGTATATGAAGAGCATCTCTGGTAATAATGACAGTTGGTACTGTGTAACCTGCAGCGGTGCAAAGACTACTAAAACACCCCACTCAAGTAGAAGTTTTATTACTAAATGATCATTTTATTTAAATAAAAGTAAAAGTAATGTTGATCTAATTGGGTAAAAGGTCCTTGTTTAAAATATAGCAAGAAAAAAGTTATTTTTTAAAGGCATTCCTTATTTATTTGATAGTGACAGTAGAGAGAGACAGGAAAGGCAGGGTAGAGAGAGGGATTGACATGCAGCAAAGACCTGACTCAGATTTGAGCCCAGGACTCTGCGCTCAGGACTCAGCAGCCTATAGTATGTGTTGCCTTGACACATAGTATGTGCTCTACTAAGTAAGCTGCTAAAGCACCCTGAAAAAATTACTTCAAAGAAAAGAGAATGTTGTCACATGTGAATTTCTAAAAGAACAAAGAAAGCAGAGTTCAAACTAGATTATTTTAATTGGAAAAGTTTTAAATTACAAAGTATTACAAAGAATTACAAAGAGCAAACCATTGCTCTTTTCTTCAGACTGCTTGCAGACAGCTAATTGATTTACATCAGTCCAGTTTCTGATGCTTACAGAGTGACAGAAAAAAGGTGTATTCTGTATTGGATGTAACTTGAAATGTAGTTCTGAGCTCAATAGTCAGGTAAAAACTTACCTAGCTAACTTGGTTTACATGACGCTGATCCAGATGAATAAAAAAAAATTATTAATGGAAAAAAGTCCTGCATCTCAGTTAAAAATGACTACAGTTAAACTCAGTTAAACAAAGTCTTCCTCAGTCTTTTCTATCATAAAAAAAAAAAAAATCACTCTAGAGTGACCTGGTGGCTCACCTGGCAGCGCCCACACCACATACAGCTGTCATCCCTTCAGTCTCTGTCTAAGAAAGCAGAAATACCGATAAATAAATTAACAATCCCTCTAGCATCACAGGAATAATATTTGTTCCATTTATGGTCTCATCTTGACAAATTTATTCTACATTTACTATGGAAGCTTAAAATGTTTATGATATCACTGATGGCAATCACATTACGTTTTGCAGCTGAAATATATGGGTGCAGCTCTTTCCATCACAGAATAACTCTGACAGCTTCAGTCTACACCTACAATGTAACAGATTGGCAACAGCCACTCTGACCATCATCATCGTCATCTTTGTAGTTTGATTTACAGTGGCCTTACAGTGGCTGTACTCTGTGTGAAAACTTGTCTATTAACCTATGATAATGTATTTTTAGTACAATAATACTCTCTAAGTACTTAAAATCATACATAATACATGTTGAACCCACCTTGTGGTGTTGCTCCCTTGCCTGTGAACTTCAAAGGCTTCAGCAAGAGCAGCCAAGGTGTCGGTGAATTAGGAGTGACTCATTCATAAAGGCTCCAACCAGCCTCCTGCATTCCCACGTCCCTCAAGCAAAGCTCTGACGACCTTCTGATTGACAGGCCGGCGTAGGAGACCAGTGCCTGAGCGCCTTCAAGCCATGGGACTGGATGAGAGCTCTCTATGTGCATTCTAATAAGACACTGTGTTCCAGAGGACTTGGACTCGCAGCAATCCAGGGTTAATCTAGATGTCAACACCTGCTGAGTGCGCAGCAGATTGCTGTGGGGTGACATCCCCCATCTCCCCTCCACTGTGGACACTTAATGTGAAAGCTGATTCCATCCTCCCTCCAGGAGGAAGTGTACAGGTTGGTATTTTAGTGTTACCATGCATGACTGTACCTTCTGGCACTGCTGACCTGCTTACTTGCTTGCTTGATTGCTTCCCATTTATTCTGGCCACATTCCCGACCTCCTCCATCATGCTACAAAGCATTTGAAGAGATCTTTTTTTTTTTTTTTTTTTTTTTTTTTTTTTT
>OMLB01029204.1:12059-24067 GCA_900302555.1 Myripristis jacobus | reverse complement strand
TATAATATCATTAACAGTAGCTACAACTGCTAGCTAGTGAAAAGGGACAGGCTTTGAAAATAAACCCAGCAGCACTGAATGGAAAGCTTGTTTCATACAAAATGTATGCCTGCACACACACACACACACACACACACGCACGCACGCATGCACACACACACAGATACACATACACACACACAGAGGGAGAGAGAGAGAGAGAGAGATTTTAATTTTTTTCATAGTGTCTGCCAGCTGACACTACAGTAGGTATTGTAAAGTCATCACATCATCTGATGTGCAGCACAATAATTATCACTGCTGCCACCACCTTAATAAAAATGGATGAAGAACAAGAATGAGGCCTTTCATACTGAACAATTAGTATAAAATTAATTGGAAAATAATTCTTAAAACCACAACAACAACAACATCAACAACAATGTAGCCCACATTATGAGGTGGCTGCTCACACAAATCACTGAACATGTTGCATTAAAAATGAATTCACGCTATTTTATGAGGGTAATGTCGTCTTTACTTGTTTGACCTCGCATATTTGGGATAGAATTATTCATGATCAGTTCTCACAAACACTTACTAATCACCTTTTACCTGACACAGTGTAATCACCATTACACAGCAAGGCAGGAACCTGCAGGATCCACTGTATCCCATGTAGCAACTGATTTTATGTGGGGGATTACTGTGCGAGATTGTTTCAAATCAAGGCCATTTGCACATCTGGTGGATTCATGATGTTTCCATCAATGGTGGTTTTGTCTGCTTGAACTGAAACAAAGTCTGTCCTGGTCTATCTCTCTCCCTCAACCCATGTAGAGCGCCGTTGACAGTTTGCCAGTTCATCCCAACTTTCATCTGCACCTTACACACAGGTGATGGAACAGTTGCTCTGGCAGGATGGTCACCATGACTACCACCATGGTATTTGCTTCTGCTGTACTCCAGCTTTCATTTACACAGAGCACACACCAGCTTCGGTCAGCTTTTCTCCAGCTATTCTCCTCAGTGATAGACAGGGTTAGAATCAGGTTATTTTAACCCAACCCTTCTCCAACTTGAAATATTTGTGCCAGATATGCTCCCCGAGTTAGATGCTTTGTGTAAAGATGATTTATGTTAGACTATAAATAAAATGCACCGGAAGGCTCAGACTTCTGTAATACAATTGGACAGTGGCTAATTTGCAGTGTTCAGCCAGAATAGGAAGAAAATACTACAGCAGTGCACATACTATACAGCTAGTCTGAATTGCAAGGCCTCATTCAGAGATGCAAAAACAGCCAAACCATCATCAAGGAGTACCAACCACTTGACCCTGAACAATTACCTTGGCCAACCGTCATATTTAGGAGGCACCTAAAGCAACGAAATCTCATTTCAGGGGTAATTTCCACCCATTCTCCAACAGTGGAGTCACTTAACCCACAGAAACCTTCTGAATCTCATTTCACCCCGATCATGTCACACTTTCTTGTTTAATCCTCCCAGCTCTCTACCTCTTTTACATTTTGTCAAAATTCATTTATTTTCTTTGCAAATCAGCCTAATTAGAGGGAAGGCTTGTGGTGAAAATACGTCTTTATTGCTGTCATCATCAATATCACACTCCTTATCTGGGTCACTGCACACTGATTGGCTGCATGGCAAATGGAGTGGAAATTTTCCATTTTGTTCAGTGCCTTTCATGTTCCAAACGCACGCCCACTGGGGAAATGATGTGCATATTCAAAATGGTAAACAGTTAACAGGTCTCCTTTTTTCTGAAACACCTTGTTGTTCAGAGAAAAGGAGATGCAGAAATAGAAAATAAGCAAGATAAAGCTTAGCCTGTCTTCTGGGAACTAAAGGTTCTATTCAATCACACTTGATAAGAAAGCCTTGGGGATTAGTCAAAGGCATTCTCCCTGTGTGGTGAGAAGGCGGCTTTGAGTTCAGATACTCACCAAAAACACAGTTTACTGTGTGATGGCACCCAAAAGTGCTTTGAGGCGGAACAGGAAGCTTATGATTTTCCTAACTTATCACCAGGGTGGAACCTTTCTTGATCAAATAGCACCGGGAAATTTTGTATTCAAGGTCATTACATTTGTTTTCATGGATGTAGGTAAAAAAACTAGAGAGGCATTTGATTATATAATGAGCACATCCCCAGTGTAGCTTCTCTTTTTGTTTCTCCAACCTCTTCCTCACAAATAAGCTTGCCTCTTCATCTCTACATCAAAGAACAGATGCCGAAAACCCTCAGCCTCCATTTTGTGTCCTTGTGTATTCTGCAGTTTCCACAGCCATCAGCCAAGTTCAATACCTGTGTATCCAAGGTGAGCTGACATAGCTACAATTCAAATAAATAAAACATTATAAGGCAACATTAAAAAAAAAAAAAACAGTTCCAAATTATTTTGTCGAAAACAGACCCTCTCCAGAGAGAATCATTTTCTTGTAGCCACAGATGAGGGTGAGTCACAGATACTTTTGAAATGCTTCAAGGTGAATGCACTTGTTAAAGTGATTCAGCAAACAGTTCAGTTTGTGTTGTCACAAAACTGATTTGGCAGTATGGCAAAACATAATACTGAAAATCTATCTGCTCAAAAAGCCTATTTTCACCTCATTACATTTTTCATGAAAAGATTTTTACTGCGTTCATGTCGCATGGGAAAGGCAGCAGACACCAGCTTGCTAGCAGAAATTCTGTTCCCCCGTTTTTTCAGCTAGTAAATGTGAATAGAAAATACCATACAGCTCAAATCTCAGCTGGGAAATACTATCAGAAAATAGATTTCAGATAGAAAACGCTTGAAAAATGAAGATTTGGCAGTGTGTGCCAATTTTTCGGATTTCCCAAGTTCTGATGCCACCGAAATATCCCACCCCTACCCTGTGGGTAATCATATATTCATGTTAAATAAAATGAACAATTTCCATCATATAGTTCACTTAATGACAGGCAGGAGAAAACTATTTGTTGATTTTTTTTCTTTCTTGTGATCATTTGATGTTGTTTGGTATGCTGTAAAAAATGAACCTGAGGGGTCGCTAAGTGTTTGTGTATTAAAAGTAATAAACCCAATCATGATTAACCAAAGGCTACATAAAATTTCAACAACGTTTTTGACAGCTGTATGCATGTTGGAACGTGTAACCACTGTCAACTAGATGTTTGTTCCCATATAATATGTGTGTATCGTTAAAGCACAGGGTCTATCTGGCAGCCATAAGCAGTAATAATAAGAAGTAGGAGAGTAGAGGGACAAGAGGGACAGAACAGGAAACACCCACATAAAACGTTTTAGTTGAAAGTGTGTTTACCATGAACCACCAGACTAGATTCATTGTGCCTTTGTTCTGATGATCTACAAGTGTCTGAGGTGTGCGTTGGAGGACAGTGACATCACTCATGACAGAAGTTACATCATTTTGAGTTCCCAGGCAGAATAATGAACGATGTCTGCTTAAGATTCTTCGTGCACCTCAAGCATTGTGTAATGTTAATGTTAATTATCATAGGGAGTGTAACTCACAATGCTTTCAATGTACTTTGCGTCCTTCATTTATTCAAACATTTCTGTAATTGTTAGAAGCTACCTGTGTGCAGTGAAATATAGTAAACTACAGTCATGCTGTAGTTATATTTATAGTAGTATATATTTTAATTTACAGACTATGGAATAAAATGCAGTAATAACAATGTATTACTAAAATGTATGGCATACTTTGGAAGATGCTTGTCATTAATGACTACTTTGCCTTTGCTAAAGCATTAGCATGCACACCAGACAGAGTTATCCCCCAGAAACAGAGAGGTGGTTCTGGTGCCAGCCCTTAATGACATCCATATTGGTTGAGGTGACCACTGGGCCAAAGATGTAGACGCTGTCGAAGAGGCTTATATTTCCTAAGGTCATATTAACAGATCAAACCAGGCATGGGGGTCAGTGCTGAAAACAGTGTTTTTGCTGGAGTGTTCATGGGGAAGTCCTGACTTCCCAGACACTCTTTAATGCTCTACTCTACACACACACACACAAAGAAACAAAACGCTGGATAATTGCAAATCAATAAATAATTACAGTAACACCACCATGCCATTCGCACACTGGCCTCACATTCCTCAGTGCTGCCAGTGTCTCTGTTGTTCTGTTTCTTGTAAGAGGAGAGGCAAAACAGTGATGGAAGGGATACAGAACAATATATGGACACTGGCCAATCAAACCTCAGGGCCTCAGATAAAAACAAATTGAGCTCAGTTGACTTCCCATGGATAAAAAAAGATAAAAAAATATTCCATTCCTAAGTACAGGGAGTTGTAATACTGCTGCAGTGTGTGTTGTTAGGAGGATGAGATGAGCAATGCAGGCATGGGGGTGGAGGGTAATAATGCTGGTTACCCCAAATCTTGAATTACCGAGTTAATCATCTTGTTTGTAATTCCTTACCATATAGGCTAATTTGATCCTAATTGCGGTATTGTTATTGTAATCTCTCATTTCAATAATGTGACGGTTCAGAATCACACAGTAGACAATAACTCACTGTCTAGGGATGATTGGCTCTCCTGTTAATACATCTATTCTGATTGGTGGAGCTGACTACAGGCTAGTGTTAAATTATTTATGGCTGGTGTTGGGGCTGATTTAACTTGAATGCCTCAGATGGAGCAAACTGCAGCGGAACAGCTGCAGGTACACAGACGTATTGACAAAAATTCTTTAGGCTACACTGTAGAAATGAGCACCAGAGACTGCATCTACTGCTCAGTGACTCTGCCGACACGTCAGGAAGGCAGGAGATGCAAGTTCTGTTTGAGTTTAGCCCATTTGCTGGTTGATACCAGAACTCACTTCACAGAAAGAGACTATCCAGAGTATACAGAGCAGCCCTGTCTCAGAATTTGTGAGACCAAATGCTAGCGTGCACCTTTGTGTGGCTGATTGTTTAGTGCGGCATATTGTACACTCCCTCAAATAGCGGCCTCGTGTTGAGAAAGACTCCCCAGTAATTGCAGGTGCAGCTTTTTAAGTGCAAGAGATTTCGATAAAGACAGCAATTTCTCAAACTCACACATCTTTATAAGACAGGACAAAGTGGAAAAGGAGATCGTCGGATTGTTTGAAGACATTTTCTTAAGAGAGTCACATTAATACAAAGATCTATCATGGAATACCAGTATTTTATATACTGCAGTTGTTATACCACATTTTTATATTCTGTAACATGTGTACATGATAATATGCCAACTTTGCTTCAAAAAGTGTTCAGTTAGTTCATCCAAGAAAAGAAAAGAAAAGAAAAAAACAATTAAACTTTTAAACGATATTCAACTCACCATGAAAGGATTACAATACCCTGCAAATGCTCACGGTCAGTGTCATAATGTCTTTAAGCGTTTATCTTTACCACAAGAGAATACACAAAAAGTCAATGCTTTGGGTAACTCGTTGGATGTGACCCTGCCTTTCGTACAAAACATTTGAAACAGCTGAATGCTCATTAATGACTTACATAATCCCAAGGGGCACAGAGACGACACTGTGATACTATGCGTGAAGTCATGTCAAGACAATAAGGAATAGATGTGAAGAGTTCAACTCCAAAACACCATATATCTGGAAAAAAAGAAGTCACTGCCTGAGGTTCATCATTCAATATCTCAAAATCTACAGGATCAACTCTGTAAAAGTATTCTCATTTAGTCAGCCAAAGACTTAATTACCTGCTAAACTTTAAAAAACATAACATCATTTGGTTCAGGTTTTTTTTTTCTTTCTTTCTTCCTTTTTTTCTTTGTGTTCAGGCATTTGTAAGAGTAAGGGGTCATGTTTTTCAAACAGATATCGCTTTTTGGAACAAAACTCCCCCGACTCACCAGTTCATTAAACAAGGATCAAAATATGGCACACATAAGGAAAAGATACCAGGTAATTGGTTTTTCGATTTTAGTAATTATTTTTGATGCACCATCCATAAACTAATTAACACATCTACCTGCCTCAGTGGCTTCCTCTCTGGTCACAACAGAGGAGATTATATTAAAGCAAAAGATGGGCGTGAAACCTCACCGCTAAACATGCAAAAGCCACCAGTGCAGGGAAAAGGAATGAGTCATATACAGTTTTGTTCTAAAAAAAAAATGGATAAAGAGGCCTTTATGCTTCTGTTTAAAACAGGTGAAATGACAGGATCCTGATGTGTCAATGTAGAATGCCTCGAGTTACCGATATCCTTCGGCTGTGTATGCTATGCACACATCTGTAACTAAATCATGATTTTTACTCTCAGTTACAAAAATGTTTTCTTTAGAGTGGAAAAGCAGTTTCACACCAAAAAGCATGTATATGACAGAACAGTTTCTTCAAAGCGTGTATGTGTGTGTTTGGGGGGAGGGCTGGGGGTGGGGTGAGAGATATTACTTATCAATGCGTTATTCTAGCCATAAAAAGCAAATGAACTGGAAAGTTAATATAAGGTTTCATCACCTCTGTGTAAAATGTCATCTTGAGCCATGGCTCTGAGTCTTCCCCCGTTCTCCAAAGTCTTTCTGATTCAGTGCCAGCGGGGCTGTGAACCATTCGCAGCCATTCACTAAATGGACAGCTTACCAGCACCAAGACAGGTAAATCCCAAGATAAATCTTCTCTAAATCAGGATGAAAACAAACATCATAGAATTATACTTAGACCACCCAGTTCATGTACTCACAGTCAGAAAATGAACCAAAATAACCTCCGCAAAAATAAGTTAACATAATTTTGACACATAGAAATTTACAATATGTACATTTCTTTTTTAAATTAAAATAGATTTGTCAGTTGCCTGATTGGGTAGTTCCTCAACCAAGCCTTTCCAACCATCCAGTGTTTATTCCACAGAAATAGATTTCCAATTAGAGTCCAGTGTCAGCCAATCAAGAGTGCAGTAAGGTTTCCATTGTCAAGTCCCTGCCAATAGTTTGTCGATGATGTCTTCAAACAGGGCCAAGCCTTTAGCAACAGACATGGCAGCCCCTTCAGCTCCTTGACAAAAAGAAATAAATATAAAATATATGTAATATTTCTGTATATATATTCATAAAACCAAAGCCAGGATAGACCTTTCCCCTGCTGTGCTGTCTCCTCTCCATCAGCAAACTGCCACCGGCTCCCTATCGCCAGCCCATATTCCTTCCCTTTTCGTCTCCATTTTTAGTGATTTTTTTTTTTGCAGTTTTTGAGAAAAAAAGTCTTCTTCAAACCTATACATCTTATACATAAGTAAACAAAATGTAAAAGTGCGTGTTTTCGAATACTTTTTATCCAGTATATCCAAAAGTGTTGCAGGCACTTAAGTCCTTCCCAAACTTGTAGGTGTTTTTCGACAGTGGAGCAGGTTGGTTTGGTTATTCCTGGTTTCGTGTTGGTCAGTCTATCTGTGTGTCCCTGTCGGTCTGTTTGTCTGGCGAGGAACAGGCCACACCAGGCCCGTGCTAGCCCAGGATGTCCAGGTAGACAGGCGTGGCTTTGCCCATGGCGAACAGGACCTTCTGAATGTCCTTAATGTTCAGTCGCTGCTGTGGTTCCCTCTGCCAGCAGCCCAGCATGATATCGTACACCTCCTTAGGACAAAGCCGTGGCCTCTCCAGAACCCGACCCTGGGTTATACACTCAATAACCTGCAGAGGAGACGGCGTCGGGGAGAGAGGCAGTTTTCAGTTTAATTACTTTGGTTTATGCATAATGAGAAACTGCTGAGACAGAATAGTCTGTCCTTTGTGGTTTGAGCTAATGAAACTGAGATGAATGAAATAAACAGAATGTGTTCAGTCTTAAATTTCTGCAGCACCGGGGCGTCCTGGTGCCTCAGCTGGCTAAGGCATGTACCATGTTACTGTGAGACCAAACCTGGACCAGGACCTTTGCTGAAAGTCACCTCTCTCTCTCTCTCTCTCTCTCTCACTCACTTGCAATCTTTACTGTCTCTGTCTACTGTAAAATGTCTCTGTTTCTACTAATGTGTGCTCTGTAGCTAGCTTATTCATCTCAATTTTGAAAATGTGACTTTATTGTTTTGTGTCAGTTCCAGACTCCATAGCTCAAGGGGACAGGGGGGATACAGGGAGCGGGGCTGTGCTGAAGTGTTGCAAGGGTATATTTTAGAGTGGATTCAGACATAGATCAATGACACTGTAAGTCATATGGGCTGCACTCCCATGCTGAACATAATTCCTCAATACATTTTCAAAGTGCAATATCAGATGTTACACTGGTTGCGGTGATATATATAAGACGTGATGACTATGGTTTGAAAGAATTTTGTTTACTCAAAACTGACAAAAACTGCTATGACAATTCCAAATTTGGACTTCAGTACTGATACTAGCCCAGATATCATAGCTTGGCTTCAGAATACTGCTGTAAAAAAAAAAAACAAACATTAAACTGAACCTAAACGCAGTAATAAAATGAAACTATAAAATGGCTAAAAATCATATTTACACCAGGAGATCGGAAGATTTGTTTCCCCATGGGCCAATTATCAATACTGTAAAACAGGAGAAGCTGAAAATTTTCCCCATAAGATATTACTGTCATGCAATTTCATCCTCTTACAAAGTAGCAGCACAACAACACGGTGTCAGAATGGAAAATACAATTATCAACTGTCATCTGAAGCCTGATTTTGTGGGGAAGAAAATGTGCGGCAAGTTCCCTTATCTGCGTTTACATAAGTTTTTTTTTTTTTTTTTGTTAAACCGTGGCTCAGACTTGTGGGAATGAATTTTATGCAACTTGACGACATTAAAATATTAGTGAGGAGCTGGGGGAAAACTCTAGTACTCTTTCATCTGTTTCATCAGCCGACAAGGTCAAACTGTTGCTCTGTAAACTGACATCTTTTCTATTTCTTATGTGTCACTAACAAACGAAATGTGTGACACAGAGGTACGCTTTGTACCCTGAGACTGAGAGGATCAGTTCCTGCACGTATCAAACTTCTCTGTGTAAATTCCTAGATCACCAACATTACGAGCGATTGATGATAAAAACTGCAACGGTCAAAGCCACAACGCCAACGACAAGTGGAACAAAATAATCCTATGACCCTCAAGATAATCATGAATGACAGAAAATCCAGCTAACATACTACATGGCAGTGACATAAAGCAAGTTGTAACATTGCAAGATAAACAGAAGTTATGTGATTACATTCTCATAGCATTTTGGTGACATAATTTGCTCAGCTGGGAAGTATTAGGTTAGGGTTGCTTGTATTAATGCATGTGTATTTTAGGGCATTCGGATATAGGACCGCAAACATGCGGGAGGAGGAAATGTAGATTCATTCAAATGACCCACTAAAACTGATTTATCTTGATTAGCTGATGCAGCAAAAGAAATTGCTCCTCTTACTTAATGCCTCTGAAAAGCACACTTTAACTCATATGCAACACTTCTGAATGTGGCTCGACCTGTCGTCTTTCAATTCAACCTAGTGCACACAATCACACCGGCTCATACTGAGTGTATGGTACGGGGTTTGGTCACACTGAGATCAATTCTCAGTTGTGTGTGGACATGAATTCAGTCACAAACTGGAAATTGAAAACGTCATTCATTTTCAACATGAAATCCCATAGACTCCCTTTTACGCACAGACAGAGTGAGTGCCCGTGTGTAAGAGGTGAGTGGTTTGCCTGTTACCTTGAAACTGGAGGCGTACAAAATTATGAATACGTTACTCCATATGAAAGATATTTCTCCATAGTGTCTGAACGGCTCAGAGGCGATGTGTTCCCACCAGTGTTGGCTGTGTTCTCAGGACAATTTCCCTCTCCACTGGGACCATCAGAGCTGAGGAACAGCCTGTGATTTGTGAATAAATCTATGCCTGCGCTGTGACTGTCCTCAACAGCTTCCGCCTATTGTGAATTCTACCGCTAAAAATATGAAAAAAAAAAACAAGAACAAAAAGCTTGTCTTGCAAACAGAGACATTTTTTTTTTTTAAATTCTAATATCCTTTCTCATAGCTGTGCGTTCTGGTTTTGAAAGCCGTGTTCCTTTTTAGACAAGCGGCAGACAGCTCCTCCAGCCGCAGGTATTAACAGAGGTGCATTCAAATTAATTCATCTGTGGCTGTGCTCATTTACATTATCAGTCTTGGTAAATCACTCTAAATTTAGAAGACAAAATTTTAGGCCCCAGGTGCTAAACTGCAGAAATCAACCTCTCAGAGCCGTGCATTGTGAATAACAGTGCCAGCCTAATGCCTAAAATTGTAAATTTGAAAACACAATTTGAAAACTCTTTCTTTCCAAGGTAAATTGAAATTGGGAAATTTCTGTTTATGTCAAGCCTAAGAACATATTGATGTTTCAATTGCATGACTTATGAGTGCAGCGAGTGCCACTTGCCAGGTTATTCTTCTAGGTCAATTCAATTTTCTTAATACACTTGCTTTACAAAAGTAATCCTACTTTAATTTTATTGATTCAGACCAGAGCATCCAAAGGAAAACCAAACCAATCATGAATATTATGTAATGGTGCATCATGACTGGTGGCAAAGCAGCATTAATTTATTACCTCAGTGGGCCAGCTTTATTCTCAGGGAGAAAAGAGAAATTAAATGAGGCATTGGATTAAGATCCAAAATGGCAGCTTTCATTTAAAAATGCTTATGCTTTCATTTTGACGAAAGTAAATGTTACATAATATTTCCCCAGTCCTTCTCATTGCTCACACCTGCTGCAATTCTCTGCTAGTCTGTTCAATCTCTGTACCAAAGGATGCATTTTCTTTGCTCAGTGACCTATGAACAATGAAAAATATGAAACCTATGAAAAATAACGCCTGCATTTTTGTTGTGCACATTCTTGCTTAAATTTCATTAGGTTTTTGCAATCATATACCACAAGGAATGATGCCACAGCCACCTGTTTTTGATTTCTGCAGTATAAATGGAGTTTCAGTAAGAGACTTTAAGAGTGTCTACCACTGGGTAATCTGGGCTTATGATTCTGAATCTGTGTGAGAAACCTTGTTTTCTACAGAATTCCCCATGATACCCGCCCTGTGGAGGTTTAACTTTACACACTCTAGCCTCACTATACCTCGTTATTAGCCAGCTGAAACCAGGGCTGCTTCCCATAGGTGAAGATCTCCCACATGATGACTCCAAAGCTCCAGACATCGCTCTCTGTAGTGAACTTCCTGTACATGATGCTCTCTGGAGGCATCCAGCGAATAGGTAGCATGGTGTGTCCTCCAACCTGCCATCAAGGAGGAGAGGAGAGGAGAGGAGAGGAGTGTTATCATCCTACCAAGGCTGGAAAATGGTGTTAAAATATGTCTCAGGCATGGTTAGAACACAGATTAGAAATTCAGTCATCAAAACAGCTCGCAGGCCTCTGAGGATTAACTGTCCTTGCATGTAACTGATATGATGGTCTTAACATCTCATGAATGTCTGCTGTGCAACTGAATGTTGACATTGATGCAATACAGAAAAACACTGACTTATCTGCCACCTGCTCTAGCATGTGAAATGCTTGAGGTTATAGTATTAAACCCTCTATTTGTTCTGCAGTACAGTAATCTGCAAGCCCAGGCCATTTCATCAGAAGAACTGGCATTATATGGAGGCATTATACATACAGAGTCACATAGTATGGACTTGGAATGTGTTCAAAACACTTCTAAACAAACCAAGGAGTTAAAGTAATCTGCATATGCCTGCTGATGAGTGCTCAACAGAAGTCTATACACTTCATATGGCTACAAACACATCATATTCATTTCTGTGTCTGTCTATCTCCCGGCTGTCACCTACCAACGATATTCATGGGGCCTCATTCACGGGTTGTTCAAGGTGGCAAATGTTTTGGGCCATAAAAGCAAATACATGAAATTCTAATTCTGCCGTCCTTTTTTTGATGTCACTGGGAAAGAGATTGTTTACCTATGCTTTGTGCTAGAAGCTCAACGTTGGAGAGAATCTTCAACCTGCTAAATATTAATAAGGAAAGCAC
>OMLB01029204.1:0-12039 GCA_900302555.1 Myripristis jacobus | reverse complement strand
ACAAGCCATAACGTAAGGAAGCCTAGAATGGACGGTGTAAGTAAATGATAGGTATTACCATAGAAAGTACACCTGGTACTCATTTAATGCAATGGGGACAGGTGGTATTGTTGCTGTTGTAGAATTATAATACACTACATAAAATTGAGTGCAAAATGCTGTTCGTTAAAGTGTGTCAACTTTGTAAAACTGAAAGACACATCAAACAAAGGATATGTTCTACTATTATTATTTAATATGCTACTCAGGAGATGACAGATTTCCTCTTTGAAATACATAAATTTGACTTTAAGTCTCTGTTCACTCTTTTTCTTCAGTAAGTACAAAGATAGGTATTTATAAGGCAGCCTAAACACGTACCACATACACCACAGACAATGTGCAGCGTGCACCTGTGGCTAACATTATAACATTAGCAAGCAGCTGGAATTGGTGGTAAATGTTGAGCTTTTAACTGACTAAAATGCTGCTCTTTGAATCACATACCTGGTGAGATTTTATGAGGTCAGTTCATGCTCTGCCTGATATGTACATTTACCCATAAATAAGGCAATGTTAAACTGCAAGAATTCTGAATGGAGATTGGTCTGATGGAAACAACAAGCCAAACTATTTGAATCATGTAGACTTAGATACCGTCAGCAAGCGTGGGAACACCAACAATTTATGCTTGCTATGGTGTCCATGGCAGAGTGACACATTTATAGCCTAAACGGTGCTGAACAGTGGTCGAAACAGAGCTCCATAGCTGTGCTGTGCGCCTTGCAATTTTAGTGGGCGCCATATTGGATAAACGGATGATTAGTTGATGTGCTGTTTCATGCCATTTCAGCTAACCATGTGTGGCGTGAACACAAAATGGAGCATAAATCAGCCTAAGGCCACACTGAGGTCCTGCAGGCAGCAGTTCTCCAGCAGGGGGCGAGAAAACAGAACAGGCAATAAGGTGAGCCATCAGAGTCCCCTCTGAATATTTTGTTTTATTTGTTTAAAACTTATGGCTATAATTGGCTAATATTTTATGGGGGCCTCGGTGATTGTGCCCCAGTGGGTCAGTCGATGCCTGTGGCCCTATACAGTTTGCAATTTTCTATGATCAATGACAATAAGGTTTTGTGTGATAGCACATTGTCTGGGGGTGCCAGCTCAAAATGTTCCCACTCTCAAGATCTTGTTTTTGCCTGCATCCACAGCACCAACTAACAGTTATTTACATTGAAAGTCAAATTTTCTTCTGAATGAAATGTGGGGGAGCAAAAGAGTATGATTGCTCACCTAATAATAACAGTGCAAATGCTACCTTTGCTCCATTGCTCAGCTGTCTCTGAGTATAACTGTGTGTGGTAATGGTAAGAATGACAACATCTGAAGCTGAGGCAATATCAGCTGTGAGCTCTCTGACATCTTTAAACAAGCAGGACCCGAAATAAAGTCTCCCCTGCTGTAAATCCTCCCAGACTGGATATTAATCGATTAAACAATCATCCATTAATCATCCTCGCTTTCAGCTTCCATTAGCAGGCATTGTTTTAAAATCTATTTCCCATTCATGTCAATGGTTGTGCTTTAATCATAGCGGCGACGGGCTGGACAAGACTGATGTGGGAATGAGCTGCAGGATATTGCGAGTTTCAGCTCAGAATGGTGGGCTAGTATTAATTACAGGGCTCATTGTGCAGCATACACCAGAGGTCAAAGTACACTATTGACCGAAAATGTAAATAACATGGGGCCGTGATTTGATCCAGAGCCTGTGATGGACGGGCTGCTACAGCTGGAGCCATCGCACATGGCCCACTTATTATCGAATGCTGAACTGCTGCTGCACTCCGCTTTAATCCCCAAGAGAGAAACTGTTTGAAATTAAAAGGAGCTATCTGCTAAGAAGCTGGTTGAGAGACACTAATCAGAGTCAAAATCTGAATCTCAAACAATTGTTAGGTCCGAGTAAATTTACACAGACAAGGAGTTTGATGTGCTAGGTTCCTCGTGTAGGTCACACTAAAAATAACAACACAAAAATATTAAAGTAGTGCAGAATATATAAAAACTAAAAATGGAAATGTAGGAAAGATCTTTTTATGCAGCATGCCTATGGTTTCTGCAATAGCCTGATTGATTATATTAAAAAGAAGCTATGAGAAATAAGTATCAAGAGAATACTAGATTAAATTGTGAATGCTCTGAATGCAGCAAGGAAAGGGAAGAAAAGCGGCACACGAGTTGGATTGGTGTAAACAGAATATAAATAGGTATAAATATATAAATATACAGTCAATTTAGAGATAAGTGCATAAAGATTGACTATATGATAGCAGGCGCAGGTGCCGGATATCAGCATTGGAGTGTATTGTCCGTGGTGGTGTACGAAAGTGGTGTGCAGCTCAGTGTTGGGTTACAATGTACTAATTTGATTCCACAGCATAACAATCAACAATTATCTGCAGTACTAATGCAGGATGGATATGGAGTGAATGCATGACGGGACTTGTACCCGCCACTGCTGTGTATAGTACCAGTGCAGGAGAGATGCAAATTGAACATCTGTCTGCCTTTTTCATAACCTTAGGTGGCTCACAGTATTATATTAGCAGGCAGGCATGGAAAGAGGAGGCAGCCTTTCTAACAGACTCCCCTGACACACAGCTTCTTCCTCTGCACAACAAGGCAAAGTTATTTTCCTTCCCTTACTTATACTGTATGCGTTTTGTTGTTCAATCATTCTCTTATGTGTTGATTTTTACTGTTGCTTCGTTTCTATTATCTAATTCAGATTCGGCCTTGCCTTTTTATTTCTCACAGATTTTTATGAGGCCTCTTTGGCGTTTTCATCACTAAGCCTGTGGAAAGACTCACACTGCATATCATCCATCCATGCATCTATCCATCCATCCACGTACACCAAAATCAGCCCATTTTCCATAGCTGAAGACAAAACAAATTCATGCAACAAAATCAAATCCAATTACACAATTACACTAAAAGACACACACATACAAAACTCAACAAAAAATAATTAGGGCAACCTATCATATACCTCGTAGCTGCATTCAGTCCCACATGATTCCTCTATTCTATATCTCTGGGTCACAACACAATCAGATTCATTTAATCATAATAAGCCCTTCTCCCAGCTCCATTTAAAAGCTCCAACATCTGTGTGCCTTCAGCTGTGAGCACTGTGTGGCATTTTAAGTATCGAAAATATCAACTGAAGTCTTGCTAATTACCTCCCAGCTCTGTTGAGCACTCATTGCACATTTCCTTTGAAAGTCAAACACAATCTCAGCTTCTCGGCTTGATGCAGCAGATGAATCTTCTGGATGTTTTAAAGAAACATGAGATTTGTCAATCTGCCAAAAGGCTGCTCCTTTCAGGGCATTTATTCAGAACGTCCTCCAGTTTGTACACTTCATCTCATCGTCTTTACTTGTCCTTCATCTGTAACGTTTTCTCAAGTCCTGGGGGCTACAGGAGTCGATGAAGGGTAACCTGAAGTAAAATGCACTATAAATCTAAAACAGCTTTGAGGGTCTGGTTTGGGCCATTCTTTCTGCAAACATAAGAAAACCCCAGGGGGTTCCTTGAAGAACCCACTCATAAACAGTTCATGCACATCCAGCATATCGGGATATTTTAATGATATTTTTTCATGTGTGGAACTCGAGGTGTTTAGTGTCAGTGTGGCTTTTGAATTCCCCAGTGTACCCCTTGTTTTGGTGAATAGTGAGTAAGTCAGACTGCTGTGTAGTGCAGAGCATCTCCTGCACAGTGGTATCACGAGGCTGAATGCCTACATTCCATTTAACACAATTCAATATTAATACACAAGGCCTGGAGGTCAAAGAGACCATTAGAGATCATTTTCCACAACAACACCCATATGCTGACTGTAAATCAAAATCACAGTCCATCAGCTGCCAGGTTCTCCTCCCCTTGTTTCAGCAAAGTAAACAGAAGGCATCATTTCACCCTCCATTCATTTTTTTTTTTTTTTTTTTTAAAGATGCAACGCACCTCTGAGCTGTAGATGAATCTCACTCACTGACTCACTGACTCACAACGTCAGGGTTAGCTATAGGTGTGCTCTGTTTGGACTTGCTGGCTTGCCACTTCTTATGTAGGTCGGAGCAAAGTGTCTAAAAGTGTGTGCGGCAGCTGTGGTAGCTACTGGCTGTTTCGCGAATTGTGTAACTGTGGCTGTGAAAACAAACAATAAAATAACCATTATTGGCTCTTCATCGAAGCCAAACCTAAAAATAATATGTGTGCGTCTGTGATCATTGTAATGGTAATCCAGTGATGATTTCACCATGATTTAGTTATAATGTGTGTTGTGGGGTCAGTGCGGCAAAAGCTGGGTTTTGGAGTGCACCCAATCATTCAGGAATAGGGTCTACATCTATAATACATACTAAAATTGTATTATTAAGTTGACCGCTTTTTATGCCTCTGCTCATTTTGCTAACAATATTTTATTTGCTAACTGTATCGCACTAGAAGTTGCCCCAGAGCTTCATGTGTGTCAGTCCGCCTCACAGGACGCACATGAAAAATGTGCTGGGTGCTATTAGAAAACCTTGTTTCAAACAGGAAGGTAATTCAGGCAGTCTAAATATAAGAAAATGTAACACTGAGGAAAGAAATATTAAAAAAGCCTTTATTGTAGTGGCTAAATCATGAAAAAGCCAACATGTTTTGACCACTGTAGATCTTCATCAGGGCTTTGAAAAACAAACAATATGGGTGCAGCCTCATCTGTATAGTTGCAACAACCCATGCGTTTTTGTAAATTAGCCTAATCTGTGCTATTTTTCTATAAGTGAACAGAGAGGTTAGGCTTTATTTCACTTTTCAGGTTGGGTTAGGTTTCATTTCACTTTTCAGATTTGGCTTATACAAAAAAATGCACTGGGACTTCAACTGCCTACAAAACTTTATGCTTCCTTTTTGCCTCCCACTGCTTGTCCTGCAGATGCCAGTGTCACATTCACTCATTATAATAAAATGTGAAAAGTGTGTTGTACCTAAATGTGACCTGAATGTTTTCTATCCCTGAAAATTTGCAGATATAGATTAACAGATTTAAAGGTCTAAAGGTCGACATTTATGTTCAGTTTGTCTACCGATGAACGCTGAGACATTTCAACCGAAGCTATTAGGCTATTTCCATAACACTTAATTTCCAGTTGTTCCAAAAAAAAAAGGTGTTAGGTGATGAAGAGGAAAATAAAAAGAAGAAATCTATAGGCAGTTTGCTGGGCACACAGTATTTTTTCAGCCCTGACCTCACTCTCATCGTACATTTACCCACATTTACAACTGGGAGCTGCCCCCGTACAACCACACACCACACTCTTTGACTGTGAAGTAACTCCTCTAGTCCCTTTCGGATTTAAGTGCCTTGCTCAAAGGCATCTGAGCAACATAGTTGTCTCTCTCTGAGCAATATACTTGTTTCGCTAACCTTTAGACTACCTAGAGGCCCCTCAGGTGTTAGGAGAATCTAAAAGGCAAAAACCTCCAAACCATTCTACGTCTGCCAGTCCAAACCTAAACGCGTCAGATCCGCCAGGACCTTGGAAGACAATCAAAGCTGCTGATGTTAACCTTTATCGAGGATGGACAGAGAACAAAACAGTAATTAAGGTAAACTTAAATTGAAGTTAAATTGGAAGTGTAGTTTCGATAAGGAATGAGGTGTCCTCTCTCCACATCTTGATCCATAACACCACTCCGGTCTTTATCGGCACATCCGCCCCTATGGGACTTTTGCACTGTCAAGGAGTGTTGGCAGGAGGAGTTTTCGCCTGCTTTTCCTCAACCTCATTTGCTGGGGTCTTACTGCAAGCTAATGGCTAATTGACCACAGATCACAGTTATAGTATTTGACTTATACACCACCTGGTCTCATTAGACATAACACGTTTCACTATTGTACACAACATTAAGCCAATATTGATGCCGAGACCATTTGCCCCTCTGTATAGAACCTCAGGGCTGAGCCAAGCTAGGTGGGCTGAAAGTGAGGTGAGGGAGCTGGCGAGGGGCTGTATACCTATTCATCCCCCTGTGGAGCTTTAGAAAGATTAAACAAAATTAATTAAGTTCCTGTTAGTCTAAATGACTTATCTGAGGTCCGCCCTGCCCACTGCACGCAAGGCTAAACCTCCTCAGATGCATGCTAATGATCCAGGCGCTGCTGTAGAGAGGGGTATTAAAACTGGCTGACGCTCTGCTTCCCAAATGATCATCTGCTATCACCTTGGGTTTTTGCGACAAGGCTATGGCAATTATTGTAGCTGGCATTGCAGGGGGAAGGGGAGAAAAAGCTAAACACATAATAAAAATAAAATAATTGCCCCTGTAATTATCCTCATCTTTCCCACTCAATGTCACAACGAGACGCTGGCACTACTCTATGGGGACAAGGAATGAGTCTGTGGCTTTTTTTTTGTCCTTTTTTTTTTTTTTTTTTTTTTTTTTTTTTTGTTGGTGTGTAAACTGGATTAGTGCCCTGCCTGTCCCACCGTGGCAGGGGAGTGATTGGATTAACGGCATGGAGAGCACAGCAGCATGGCAGGGGATGGATTACTGGCCCAGTTGGGCTCTTCGATGGGCGCTCTGTGGCCTGCAGGGAGCTCTGGGAGGCCCCAGACGTCTTAAAGGGCCCCGATAACCATCTAGACACACACTCTCTCTACTCTTACCCCAGCGCTATCTCTGCTCTCCCAGCTCAAATGGCAGCGAACACAAATTCACTTTTAGAGGCTATGATGTCCATTAGGTTCCTACCTGCTGAGGTGCTGCCAAGTGGAGATAAAGTGGTATCTACTCCGTCTGCTGCATGCTAGTGTGTGGTGAAAGTTTCTGTCTCACGCACGCACGCACAAACACAAGTACACGCTACTTCTCCATCCCTACCATGCAACAAGTTACATTCAAATTTGTAGCATTTTAGCCAGAGCAACTCACTCAACACAATGAATGGGCAGGTAGGGTTTTACGCTGTAACATGACACATGACGGTTAACATACCTCCTTTGAGGTACCCTGTGGTCTCTATCACTCATGGGCCGCCGTGTCACTACAATGTTTTTACTTACACATCAATCTTTTTACATGAATGGCTATTTCTTGCTGAAATCACAAGAGCTTAGTGAATGTGAAACTGTGAGCAATGGGGGTTTGTGAGGCTTTGAATTTTGTCTCTTGGAAGACTGTGAGTCATCAGACTCCGCTCTGGATGCATCAGAATAAAAAATGTATAGTGCTGCAATAAGTCAAAGGATGCAGAATTACCTCCTCCTCCAGTTACATTTTAGTAATTTATCTGGCTCTCTAACCCAGAAAGATTTCCGTAAGGGTTAACAGCAGAATAACCTTCAGTTCCTGGATTTATTATGCCACAAGGAAATGATTGTGCATAACAGAGGTGCGAGGAGAACCATGGAGAAAGGCAAAGGGGACTTTCTTCACCCAATCAGCCGGTAGTGATAAATGTGGCCTGTGTACTCATTGCAGCAGCTCCACACACAATTTTGAGGAGCTTCTAGTGCTTGATAAATAATGCAGCAAAGGAACGTCTGTTTGATCCTTGAATCAGGGGAAACCTGAGGACCATTTTTCTTCAAAGCTGGGGATCTAGCACAGGTAAGCAGAGGCTTCCTGGCAGCCTCACAAAGAACACTGAGTCCCTGAATCTGAATCATTCCATTGCCATGTTATATTACTTGATAGTCGTTAGTCCATGATTCAAAATTGCAGATTCCCTCTTCAAAACTGTATAAGCACACCAATTAAAATCATTACTATCTTTTGTAACACTTATTTACCCTGGGAAAGGTGATGGGGTAAATATAAATAAATAAACAAATGATTTTTTTTCAGCACAACCATCCTAGGGTATCCAGGTGGCACAGGGGTAACATCACCTGCCCATCACTGTGGAGACCTGGCAGCAGTGCCTCTTGCTTGGCTACAAGCACAATTGGCCATGTTCAAGGGTACAAAACCAGTGAGGGAGTGTGTCCCTGTTGCTGCACGAGTGACTCTGCCCTCTGAGCACTAGACGTTATTTAAATGCCGTCTATGCTCAGTCTCATACAGCCCGGGTTCTTTGTGGCGATGTGCAGCCCAGTTTTTGACTAATTTAAGAGTTGTGCAGACAGCTGTTAATATTAAATACTGAGAGCTTAACTCCAACCACCAGGTGTAAGCCCATTCCCCAGAACAGAGCCAAGTTTCAAGGTGGTCTGTGTTCGTCTGCACCCACAGGCCAACAGTGGAGGACACACTGCAGTTGAATATGACTAAATTATGTGAGAAAGGAGGAAAAATACATTTACATTAGGACACATTATACTCATTCAAATGAAGAACAAAACCCTCTTATGGCTAAATGAAAACACTCGGACCGAAAGAGGAGAATGTAGACAGGGGGAGAGAAGATGTAGCACTGATCAACTGCAACTGTCTCACGATATAATGAAGGGCTTATTGCTCAAGAAATAGAAAGTGGTGAAGAATGCAAGAGCGGCTTATTTCACTGACCTTATTTCAAAGAACTGTCATAACTCTAGGGTCCTTTTCAGTATTAGAGATTAGTTATTAGTCCCTCTTCTGGTAAAAAAAAATGGAAAGCACTGCAGGAAAGTGGGAAGAATTTTTTTTATATAATTTATCAAAAAAGAAGAGGATATAAGAGTCCAGATTTAACTCTCTGACAGGAATGTAAACATTGTTGGCAATTCAGCTGTGATGAGCTGTTTTGAAGCAAATTTCCTCCTGGGTGGCGTACGACGAAGTGAGCTTAACATATCTGACATATCTGGGCTTTCACTGTGTTTGCTTGCATGACAAAACTTGATAACCGCAATCAGGCTTAATCGGTATCACAACGGTTGTTATCAACTCACTAAGTGAATCCTGGCTTTATAATTCTGGATCTTAAAAAAAAAAAAAAGGGACGCTGTCTCCAATGATCAGCCTATAGCGGTGGCCTGCAAAAGGAAGAGCCCTGCTCCATATTTCATGTCAAAGGAATTTATTTCCTCATTATCCTTGAAGAACATGAGGAATTTAAAAAGATATTTGTGACTGAAACACTGTTGTCACACCCAAGGCCAGAGAAGTATGCTGGCAGTGTTGCAAACTATGTAGATGAGCAGGTTAAATTTTACCTTACAGAGATGGTTAACTAAAATGTATAATTTTTCTGTTTTTATTGTCATCATTGGATGTGGAAATTTTTATTAAACTCTGAGAATCTGAAGTCCTTCCTATGCAGACAAAGGCCTGCCGGTTATTTTCTCCTAATTTAAACAATCAGGTTTGCGGGAGACAGACTAAAAGTTGCTTTCGCATGTAAGAGTGGAGCAATCCAATCATAACATGACCTCAGCTTTTCTTCCTCCTGCCCCCCGTTCGACTGACTCTACAACTGCCTCTAATATCCTGCACTAGCATGTGAAAGCTTCAACAAACAGTAGTAAAAGTTAGCCTGTCAGCACAGCACACCAAGGATTATATCAAGGATTATACCAGAAGACAACAAGAGGTGAGGGCTTGCAAAGGCTTCCATCTAAAAATGGATCTTAGTTAGCAATGGTGCCAGTCAGGGACTTTCTCCAATCAAATCTGCCTCTGCAATGGAAGGTGCAAGGTTTCAGTAGGTGAGCTCTACAGCAATGTTAGTTATGAAAACATAAAATAGAATATCATATTGTTGCAACACAAGTGCAAACACGCGAGACATTTTCACTCTGCTGGACAGATGGTTGATCTAACCAGAGCTGCGGCAATACTGTTGCCCTGCAATGGAATGAATTGGAATGAATTTCTGTAGAAAACACAGGCTTTATTACAGGTTTACAGTCTCAAATCTTGGTGGATGATGAAGATAATACTCAATAATAACATTAAATTTGAAAATTATCATTTTAAACAGGTTTACCACCACTTTAAGACTCAGTCTGCTCTCACTAATGCCCATTAGTCAATTTATAATATGATCACTGCATATATTCTATAGCCCTTTCACGGTAAGCTTGATAGCCTAAGGCATATTGGAAAAAAAAAATTGACAGCCTAAACAATCACACTGTTTATTCATAAAGTGTGCACACAAGCGACTCAGGCTGTCTCTACCCTAAAATAAAGATGTAACTAGGTAAGGACTTTTCGTATCTGATTATTGTCACAAGCTATTCACTGGAGAGTTAGCAGCAGGATCAATTAGTTAAACAATAAATAAACCCACGTTCTTTAACCTTATTGCTGCCCCTACTTCTCTTACTCTTTCCCAATCATCTAACGTGTGTGTGTGTGTGTGTGTGTGTGTGTGTGTGTGTGTGTGTGTGTGTGTGTGTGTGTGTGTGTGGTGTGTGGCATGTGGTTTCTCTTCACTACGTTGTCCTGATTTATTACGACTCAATCAAAGTTATTTTCTGTGAAATTATCTTGATTGAATTGGGTGATAAATACCAAATCAGGATTTATCTCAACGCTATTGATGTTCCATGAAATCCCGGTAATGTCGAGCACTCTTGGAAGCAAATTCAAATTAAACACCAAAATATCACCCAAAGTGGTAAGTGCTGTCCATGTCTTCATCATTTTTTAAATTAATGGATAACAGGCTGAGAATCGATGTCTTGTATAAAGAACACCATCGCAAAAAAGACTTGCTGGTCTCTAAACGAACTTGCCCTATGAAAAGATGTGCTGACTATACACACATCTATGTCAAACAGACATATTAAAAGTAAACCTCCTCCATGACAAGGAAAACTCTGGCTTAGCTGGCTTCTCACATAATCTTATCTGCAGGTTTCGGAAAAGTGATTTTTCATTTTTAAATGCTACCTTTTTATATGAATCACGACCAGTTTAAAAAACAAAATAAAAAACACAAAGCTCTCAAACCAGCCTGTTTTTGAATGAACAAATGAAGGCTCTGAAATTATTAAGAGAAAGAAAAAGCTAAAAAAAAAGCACACCAGCAAATTCAGTGCCAAGGGAAGGGGACTCCAATTGTGTTTTGTAAAGCAAAGAGGATCTGTGTAAACCTTTGCATTAATTTCAAAGTAGACAGGTGTTGCAAAGAAAACTGGCAGATAGTAAAAAAAGAACTGTATACATTATAATACTTCTTAAGACCTCAACTGACCCTGCGTGATTTATTTTTGTTCATACAGTATAATGGCCGATGTGAATACTTGAAGCAAAAGGTTGTTCTGCACACCTGAATGCCAGGTGCTAGGAGAATGGCAGAAAGTTTTTACATAAAGGTTACACTCCCACACACCATGTACACTATAACATCTTGCTTATGCAACATTTCAGTGCACTGACCTTCCTCAAGCATCATGTGAATACCTGAGTCTGACTGGATGGACCACCTAAATAACATAGTTTTATCCACTCACCAATATATTCAGCTCTTATGAAACAAGTCGCTGACCAAAACAACAGCAATCTAACCGCTATACTAAGTAGCTGTGTTATGTTAAGCTAACTATGTGAACAGTGAGCTTATTTTTCAGCGATTAAAATGATCCATTTTGCAAATCCATGACGTCTATGTGGCTTAAGCTGAATAGCGAATAGCCAAATCAGCTGATATCGTCTCCATTGCTAGGCTGTTCAGCCTGACCCGTATGGGAATAGTGGAGGCATAAAAACATTATTTTCATTTCATTTTGCTCCCTAAATTAATTGACTCAACCTATTTTTTAATTGTTGGCAAGCACCTTTGGTAGGAGTGGGATAATGCACTCTGAGATGTCCCAATATTGGAAATTAATGAACTTGGGCTTCGCGTTATGGCGTCCACCTCCACCTTGGCCATAATTCCCTTTATTTGGACACCGTGTTGTGCATTGTCGTTTATTTATTTAGTGCGAGTCTTATCATTAAAACATAGGTGGTTTTAGAGCATTCGCTGTCACTTATTCCTTCCTAAGCATGCATAATTCAGTATTTCAATCTCCCAAGTCAAATATAATTTCCTGATGTAGTGTAGAGCAGTGGTAGAAA
>OMLB01029202.1:12524-43152 GCA_900302555.1 Myripristis jacobus | reverse complement strand
CCGCGGCCAAGCGCCGCTGCAGCTTCCTGGCCAGCTCGTCCGATGCCATGCCGAGGAGGACAGCCGTCACACTGGAGGAGCTCAGCCTCCGAGCGGCTTTAACACTTGAAGTCAAGTTCCACGGAATGACACCACACATCCGGTCACCGCCTTCAAAATAAAAGCCTCGATAAAACCAGTTTTCAAAAGTTTTCCCCCCATTTCTTTCGCCGGCGTATTAGTGACTGTAAGGAGGAAAAAAAATACGGAGCCAGTGGAATGTAAAGGAGGTAATATTTCTAGAAGAAAACTCAGAATTTTAAAGATGTAATTTGTAAATTTGCAAGCAAATTTATGAGACAAAAGCTCGAAAATTCTGAGATAATGAAGTTGCAAATTTACAAGAAAAAACTCTGAAAAAATAGTTTTTCTCATACAATGGGATTTAGTAACAAGGAAATCCTGCTGATTTTAACCCAGAATCACAAGATTGTTTTCCTCTGAATCGGCCCAAGTCACGGCAATGTCTCTTCAAAGTCCAGATGCTGAGGAGAGGATTGTGATTCTGGGCTAAAATCAGCAGGATTTCCTTCTGATTGAATCCCATTGCAAAGTAGAATTTGATGAGGTGAAAAAAAAATTTAAGAAGAAAAAAAATCCATGTTTTTTCTTGTAAATTTTACTTTATAAACACCAAATTTCTTAGCTGTTTTTCTCTGAATATTAGCTCGCTCCCATATGTTTTTCCCCTACAGTGGCACCAACATGCCATCATACATATCAATATTCATGTATACTGATATAAGTTCTAAATAGGCTAATGCATTATTGAATAACAAGTATCATCTAATTAAGAAAATGTAGGCTTATTAGGCAGTTGTATTTTTGAGAAAAAGTTCAAGCAAACTGATATATTGGCCCTACTCTTTGGCAGTTCTCAAAGCCCAAAACCCAATAAAACCTGTCATATTTATTTAATGATTCCACTGCATGTTTTAAGTTTTGATTTTTCTATGTGTACTTAAATTATTTTTTTTCATTTCAAGAGGGACAGTTTTACCCTTTTTTTTGGAAAGAAAAAAAAAATAGATTCAGTTCCTGTATTTTTCTTGTTCTCTACAGCAACTTGACGCAGACTGTCAAGCTAGGGGAAATAATATTAGTATTTCCGGTCAAGACTTTCAAATTAAACCTTTTTTGGCGAATAACTTCAAATGTTTGTTTGTTTCAGTGTGAGAGACAGAGAGAGATAATCTAAAGTATGGATGTGGGAAAAAAAGTCATGGATGTCACCATCATATATGTGCTCCGCAGGGCTTATCCCCAACAGAGAAATTTAATGTACACTATGTGGACAAAAGTACTGGTCCACCTCCAGGAGCTTTTCTGACCTCCCATTTGCACCTTCCACTCTTCTGGGAGGCTTTCCACAAGATTTTGGAGTGTCTGTGGGAATTTTTTGCCTGTTTATCCAGAAGAGCATTTGTGAGGTCCGGCACTGATGTTGGACCAGAGGACCCAGCTCGCAATCTCTGTTCTAGTTGATCCCAAAGGTGTTGGATGGGGTTGAGGTCGGGGCTCTGTGCGGGCCGGTCAAGTTCTTCAATGGTCGCTCCACAGAACACGTTTCCACCACTCCAGAGTCCGGCGGCGGTGTGCTTTACACCTCTCCGACCGACGCTCAACGTTGTGCTCAGTGATGTGAGGCTTGTGTGTGGTCGCTCGGCCATGAAGCTCCCGGCGCTCAGTTTCTGTACTGATGTTGATGCCAGAGGAGGTTTGGAGCTCTGCAGTTACTGAGGCAGCAGAGCGTCGGCCACTTTTACGCACTATGCGCCTCAGCGCTCGGCGACCCCGCTCTGTAACGTTATGTGGTGCTGCCCCCTGGTGGCTGAGTCGCTGTGGTTCCTAAACGCTTCCACTTTGCAATAATCCCACTTCCAGCTGATGGTGGAATATCTAGGAGGAAAGAAACTTCACCAGCTGACTTGTTGCAGCAGTGGCATCCTATTACAACAGGACTGAATGAAACACCTGAATTCACTGATTAAGAGGTTGTGGCCCACTACTTTTGTCCATATAGTGTATGTGAAATTTACCATATAGAATTAACAAATTTAAGAAGATTTCCCCAACATGACGGTTTTATTGTGAAGAGCCAGGACCGGAAGTGTTACCCTTCTTCTTCTGTGTGATAGGACGCAGCCAGCTGGAGGACCGTAGGAATGTCACAGTGTGTATTTCTCGTTTCTCCGGGAATTTAAAGAGTCAACAGAGGACAATGACAACAGCAAACTACGAAGACTGAAAGAAACGTGAGTATTTTGGTCATTTTTAAAGTCCTGCTGCCGACGAGGTGTGACCAAGGACATAAAGCAGCCGGCACCAGCTGCAATCAGTTACCGCCTGTCAGCTTGCCTTTTCTAGGACAGCGACGGAATTTTAATTGACTTGCATTCATTTCCTACAGCCTTTCCACAATTAAACCGACTACCCAACCAACAGTCAGTCATAACCAACTTGTTTAACCCTAAATCATAACCTAAGTTTGATCAATAAGCCAACATGACCACCCAAAATATAAAAATAGTCCGTCGCTATCCTAGGATACGCAAACTACGAACTTGGCATTTGATAGCTGTGTGAGAGTTTATTAATGAGCTGCTAAATCAGAGCATGCCACAGCGCCGAGACAGACACCGTGTCGGTTAATGTGAGGCTTGCACTGCGTTTACATAAGCTAGTTCCTCCCATCATCTTTATACGCGCCTTCCTGTTCAGTGTTGGAGCAGAAATACTTCAGATTTAGTGGATGAGACTGCTGGAGGACGTTCCTAGAAATCAGATCAATAGTTGTGATTTGTTTTAGTTTTTTTTCACATAAAGCTGAAATAAGACAGATTCACTGTGTCGACATCCTTAGCGACAAGTGATTTTTTTTTTCCTCTAGCGGTTTGCAGATTTCTGCAGCCACTTCCCTTCAGGCTGCAGTGCCGCAGTTTGTCCAGCAGAGGCCGCTGCTCCTCACACTGACAGAGATGGATGCTCCACTGTAGTTTGCAGCTTTGCCAAATGTTTGTTTACTCTATTCAAGAGTTAAAGTGAACACAAAGAGAGGAAGAATAATTTTCTGGAAATTTAATGCACAAGAGCAGGTTGGAACAGCTTGACTTTCCTCTGACCGTGCACCACATGAACTCAGTGCATGATTCATTCACTCCATCTCTCTGGGCTTTGGGGAAAAAAATCCCTGTGGCACCAAGATAATGTGGGGAGAAAAAATATTATGGAACCGGGGAGGGGTGGTTGGGTAATATTCTGAGAGAAAAAAGGGTTAAAGTCGATTTAAAAAGGTGTAATAAGAGGCGCTCAGTGGCCACCTGTTGGCCTTTGATGTGGCCTCCACAGTGTCAGCCCAGCTCTGAGGGAAAAATACAACAAGGGTCCGGCACTTCCAACTCCAAGTTTGTTTTGCAGCAAAGCAGCTTCATAAATTTGTCTCCTAATTTCCACAACATGATCGAGTTCCCAAACTGACATCAAGTCAGTTTTTCAAAGTCACAGTGAAGGCTGGTATAAACTTTGCAAATTCTGATTTTTCTGGTGACAGATGAAACGCGATGGCACAACCTGTTGTAATGAGCCAAGCGTCAGCTCCTGATTCACATCTCATTCCAGAGTGAGGCACTGAGATGCACAGGCAGAGGACACTCTAAGACTGTGCTTTATTGGAGTATTTTTAAGGTTATAATAGTAATTTATAGGCCTTCTCAAGCCACACTGTTGAGCTCTGTCAAACCTGGGCTGTCCACTGCAGTTTTCCAGTGGCTTATATGTGGAATATGAAAGCATCCTGCTTGGTTTAAAAAAAACAACAACAAAACAATAAACAAACCTGAATGCATCAGGGCATGTAGAGCACAGTTTTCATTGCTCTCTCATATTAGAGGTGTGATGCAGTCAAACAGCAGCAAAGCTGTGGCTGCATGTGCTCATTTTGTACAAATAGCCGGTCCACTTCAGTGATTACAGGCATATACACAATGATATCAAGTAACGTTATGGCACGAGGAACAGAGACTATACTAAAAAAAATTGCATTACATTTTAAACATAGTGCAGATTATGTAATGCAGACGTCAAAATCCAGTGAAAACCTAGTGAAATATAAGATCTGCAATGAACCACTGGAGGAGATCTGAGGGCAAACACAGACTGTCCTGTAATGCACTCAGCTTCAAACTCAGTCATTACGCCGGCATTATGCACCAAGCAGACTGAGTCAGCACACTGCTCTGGGACAGAAAAGTGTTTATACCCTCCACATGAAACCAGGCCAAAGTGCTCATCTAGACAAACCGAAGCTCTCCAGCTTTGTGATCAGGACGCCGGGGTCCACAGTGGAAAATGCCTCTGACAATCAATAAAGAGAGCATCACAAACTTTCCACCTTACATCGCCTCAATAAAAATGTCTACACACTATGAAGGTTCTTAAAACTGGACTAATGGATAAGATACAAGTAGAGTCTAAATTCCTTTAGCTGATCACTAACCAGCTTTCAAACTCAACCTCTCTGCAGAGCTGGTTTAGATTTTTACTGGGAACACAAAGGAGATAAAAAAGAATGACGAGGTGTGCAGATGAGCCAGGCTGGAGCTGGGGAGGCATCGAAGCATGAAGGAAAAATTTGTGATCCCTTATTTATCACTCAAGCAGAGCAGCTGTTTGCCTGAGGAGGACGCATCCTGCTCGAACAGAAAGGAGATAATCGGACTCTGCTCTCTTAGTGAGAGCTGTGCAGTGATGGTCACTGTCTAGAAAAGGAACCAGTCAGTTTCAGATTTAGGTTTCATATCCCCAGCTCAGGTGACATCCCTGTGCCAGAGCGTGGCCTGCACCGAGCCTCAGGGCAGCTGCTGTGTA
The DNA here is from genome assembly GCA_900302555.1 of Myripristis jacobus. Taxonomy (NCBI): domain Eukaryota; kingdom Metazoa; phylum Chordata; class Actinopteri; order Holocentriformes; family Holocentridae; genus Myripristis; species Myripristis jacobus. The sequence goes on along the minus strand of OMLB01029202.1, from coordinate 38,247 downwards.
CGCTGAGTTGGACTGGTTTATGAAGGGTGAAGAGGCTGCTGCTACAGGAAACCTGTTATGGCCTGTTATAGTACATCATGACTCTGCTTGTCTGCCTTCTTAGCTTGTTAACTTTCTTCTTAGTGTAAGTTAACTTTCCAGTGCTGACTTGTCTTTTCGTACGGAGAGCTTTTCTCAAATTTTCTCCTTTGTTAAAGGTATTTGTTGTTAAAGTTTCACTTTCACCGAGCTCTTTGGAGTGCTTTCTTTTGAGGTGGTTAAAATGGTTTGTCGTATTATCGTCCAGCACACGGACTGTGTCTGCAAACTTTTCAAATAACTGTTCCATTTTACCGATGTTGAATTATTTCAGAAATCTCTTCTGCGTTGTCGCCCATGCTGCTGTGTTGCAAATAAAAAGGAGGAGGAGCTGTTTGCTGTTATTGGTTCACTGGTGTGTCTGTCAGGGAAGCTGCAAACTGCACGAGATAACAGTAAGATTTGAGGTTTGACCGAGGAAACATCTTTAAATGCATGATGAGCAGCATCAGCACACCTGAGGAACGTGCAGTAGCACTGTAGCGCCTCCTGATCTCTCAGTAAAAACAGATCGTAGAGACATTTCAATCGTTCACGATCGTCACATCACAAACTCCAACTACAGAGCATCTCTGTCATTCTGTTTTGCAGCTTAGAATTGAAGAGTTTAAGTTGAAACAGATTTCAACGATTTCTCTGCTTTACGAGTGGCTGTCTGTATAGTGACTGAAAAATAACAATATTGAAAATGAATCTAATCTGTATGTCATTGTTATCGTGGAAGGTTTAATTGTGAAATTTATCGAGATCATTTTATCGTCCAGGCCCAAGTGGATTATCTGTTTTTGTTTGAGTTGTGTGATTACTGGCTAATTCGTGTTCTTGCAAAATAGAAACACTTCAGAGGTTGTTTCTCTTTACATTTTTGAAATGTAATTTGGTTTTGTCCTCACAGCACTTTGAAACATCTACATCACTGTATATATTTTCTGTGTTTCACACGTAGAGAGAAATCACAGCATTCCAGGACAGCAAGAGACACCAACTACAAGAGGATGAACTCACTGCACAGGTTGGTAACCAGCTGTTGTTTACACACTGAGGTGCAAAATAAAACTAAACATGGTGCAAATTACTGCAACATAGAAGGATGTCCTGACTGCATTAATGGAGACACTTCAGATGCCCCCGCACTTCAGGAAGTGATTGATCACAACATAATAGTGAAATGCATGTTCATCAGAAAACTGAACTCGCCAGTGTTGGATCTTTTACCTCGCTCATGTTTTTGGTGTTGTTTGGCAGATATGAGTGTCTTCATTAAATAATAAAACCCAAATAAACCTCAAACCCAAATCTGTGTAAAGCTTGACATCTGATGGTAAAAAGCAGGGATGTGCACAAACCTCATTTTTCATGGCTGACTAATCAGTGACTCGTTGCCTTCAAGTGATTATGGGCAAAATATTGATGCAACATTGAAGACAAAAAATGAGAGCAGTATGGTGAAGAACATATTTGTCCAAGAGTCAGTTCTCACTCGTGCCTTTTTGCTAATAGGCTGCTTAAGTAAACAGTAGAATCCAATTCCACAACAGCACGATGTATAAATTGACAGAACAAGCAAACAAACCCCATAATTATTAAAGCATCAAGGTACATTAGTTCACATTAGTTCCTGCAAGTTTCAACCCCTAGAGGGCAGCAGCAGGTTTCTACCTCACGTCATTTATTGTCGGGTTACTCTTTAAATAAATAAAAGTCAACAACTGCTGTCACAAGCAAAGACTAGAATAATCTAGGGATCCACGACAATATCAGCACATCATCAGTATCGGCTGATATCTGCTTTAAAATATAATATTGGTATCAGCATGAAATGAAAATTTTTGATGATTTGATATGCAGATATGTGAAATATGTTTTCAGGATTGTCTCAAGGAGCATCATCCATGCTGTTTCAGCAGCACAGATCTGACAGTTTTGTTTGAAAGAAAATGTTATGTAAAAATAAATATGATGTGGTCTTATTGTGCTCAGTGAATGTGTACATTTATTAGGGGCCGGGCAGCCTAAGCTGCCCTCTTGTATTCCTGCGTGTTCTTCTTCTTCTTCTTCTTCTTTCTTCCGAGGAAGTCCTACTTCCGATGCACGAAAAATCACCAAATTTTGCACAAAGGTCCAGTCCCATGCCAGATTACCTCAGCTGCAAACACAAGCCAATAGTCCTGATGGTGGTGCTACAGCAAGCCTCTAAATTTATAATAAATCAACCATATGTGCTACAGCTTTGCAACTTTCATCAAAATGTAGCCCCAGTACCGAAGAAACCTTTGTACACTCTACACTTAAACATCAGTTTTTCCACTTATGGAGCAAATCAATCATTGTTAAAAACAAAAATCTCCATGCTGTCTAGGTGCAATATGTGTATTTTCAGAATTTTGTCTTGATGACTGATTTTTTTACAGTGAATCTGCCTTTCCATGCATAGGCGGCTGCTATCATGTGACTGGCTTAGTCAATTGACACTCACCAATTAGCTCAGTGAGATAGAGCATTGTCCTTCATGCCAGAAAATGTGAGTTTAAGCCTCATCTGTTGCAAAATGCGCATTAGAATGCCACCTTTCTTTTCATCTTCCTATTCTCCACTTGTTGCTCAGAATTGCCTAAAATTGCCCAGCCCCAACCATTACTGCGCAGCAGCTATAATTATTGTTACTATTACTATTATTATTTCAGTTTGTTTTGCTTAATTTCTATGCAAATTTTTATGTTGAAATGGCTAGATATGTAAACCTTTTCCTCAATTTTCTACAATTAACTCCAAAACTGCTGCACTTGAAGCCAAGCTAACTCACTGAATGGGTTTTATTTGAAACAAGAATAATTTCGATAAATGAACCATTCATTTCCCATGCCTGTGATGTGTGATCACATGCTGAAATATGACCATGATGGCCTTGGATAATATTCAAATATCCTGTGGTATTTCAGCCTTGTAGCAGTTTTATCAAGGAGCTAACAATGTGTGTCATGAAAAGAGATCCCTCACCATCATAACAACACCAGCATTTCAATGTGGATTCAATGCATGACGGATAAATGTACTTAAGATTCCCTGTACCCTCCTCCTCAAATTAGTATGAAATTAGCAGAAGTTCATTAGAGCCCAGTGGTTTCCCAGTCCTCCACTGGAGTGTGAGTGTGGTGCAACGAGTGAAATGTTAGATAATCACTGACTACCACGCCCCAATGCATGTTAACATACACCACTGTCTGTTATTTTATGGGTCTTTCAGCTCCATTGTTGTACTGAAATCCTTGACTAATTAGCCCTTCAGTTGTTCTGCAGAGTTAGCATCAGCATGCAGCATACCTAATGTTTTCAACCATGATATGGAGTAATTCATTCAATGTGTTTATCATTTGTTTGTTTCTTTCTTTCTTTGTAAAAATGGTACATACAGCATTTTGGAGTCAAATCATAATTGCAAATGATCAGTTTTCTTAGAAGGGAAGTATTTACTAAGGAATCCTGAAGGTCGATATAAGTTCAAACTATGACAGATGGTTTGGCATAGTTTCACTTATCTAAAAACACAGTTAAGACACTGCCTTCGCTCTGTCAACACATAACCAAACATTAACATCACACTTGTGCAGTCTAATTCATTTTTTAAAAGCTGAATGTCCAATATATTCATGAACAGGGCCGGTAAAACTGAAATGGGCCCTAATAAATCACCATCATTGAGCTTAAATGTCCTCATTCAGTAGTAGATACAATTAGTTTACAAGTGGCCACTATGATGACTTACTATATTAAGATGCCCAGTCTACGTGAAGTACAGCTGCTGTATCCATGGTATCCAGATGTAAGAGGAATTGGTGTGAGTAATTCGCTGCAGGCTATGGAATGAACCTCAGGAAATTATCATTTCTGCCACAATAATACGTTTGATGTCTCTAAATAGTGTTTTTTGTGTTCATATATGGCAGTGGGGTGACATACACAGGACATTTTGAATAAACTAGCCCTAGCAACACATTTTTTTTTCTGTGCTACATCACCCTATCCACTGCAGAATATCATTCAGCCGTGCGTCAGTTTATAATTTGTCCTTCATTACTTATTTTGTCAATGACCAAGGGCAGCTGTGTGGCTAACAAACTTGGAAACTAATAAATATAATGACTTTTAATTTGCTTTTTGCTCACACTTATTCTTGACCTTGATCATCATCTAATGAATCCCCTCATATGTTTTATCATTACCTAGACAGAAAGATAATCTTTGCTTTGAGATTTAAAAAAAAAAGAAAATACTCAGGATTGGAATTCAAAATTATATATTCGCCGTCTGAAATATCTACTATCTGATATATTCACTATCTCAAAGTGATATCTGTTCTACAGAATGGGTAATTTATATAGTGCTTTGAAACAGAATGTAATCTCACTCTCCTCCTTTTTATTTATTTATAATTTTTTCATCACTGCTCTTAAATACTAAGTGCAAGTTCATTTCAAGTGGAGGAATGTGAAATGAGAAACAGCAGACGGCAGAAGTCTCATCAACATTCATGAATCGCACTGACTGACTGCTGGACTGACAAATAGACAGAATATTTTAAATAAACTGCGCCATACATCAACAGAGTGTGCAACATTATTGTCTATGGTTCAAAGAGCCCATATCCGTTTAGATTTGCAGCTTATAAATGATGGCTCAACGTCATGGAGGAGCAATATTTTCTGCTGAATGATGGACTGAAACTGTTCTTTATCATGGACTAAATTGTGCAGCATAATTAAAAACCTACATACATACAGTTTTAACACATAATGCTTTCTGTTTCAAGAGACAAGCAGTAATTAGCTTCAGAGACCGCTACATTGTAGACTGGAAAAATAGACTTCTATTCAACATTTAATGAAGTGTCCACTGTTTTTTCATGTATGTATTTCTTTATTTTATTTATTGTATTTTGAGCTGATTAGCTGCAGTTAAAGTGGATGGAAGGCATGGAAGAGTAGGCATATTGAGCAGATGCACAGCAGATGTGATGTTGAGATTTTATTAGATTGTGTTGATTTATCAGCATATTTTTTGTAAGGATCATTCAAGATGAATGTGCTGACACTGTAAGCAGCTTTACATCCATGTTAATTATACAGCTGTGCATACACTTTGTGTCAAAGTGCCAGATTGTAGTATCTCGTCTTAACTGGGCTACATAGAGTGTTAATAATGGTTACAGTATTGAGTATTACAAACCTACACTGACTTCTGGCTATATATTTAGATTTTGCTGTATCAGTCCTACAGTATACTATACCCATGCAAAAGATAATGTTTATGGGGCCTATTTTGTCATGAAAATGAGTCCCTGTTGATGTCTCAGATTATACATTTTTACAAGACATCTTACGACATCCTCGGGACACATCTTGAGACATGCTGATGAATTTTCATGACGTCCTGATGTGTTGTGCTGTGACATCTTCAGAGATGCTTCCTGCTCCCGGCTGAGACCTGATCGAAGCCTCGTGAGCACAGCCACTCTGACTGTGATTTTATCAGCTCTACCTGTGGAAGTGAGCTGGCTGTGTTTTCTATTTTTTTTTAAATTTGCTTTTAGATGTAATCCATTTGCGATTTCTGAATTTTCTAACGTTGAGGCGTATTATGCTCAAGGTCTTTCTTGTCTTTAAACCTAATCATGCGATCTTGGCCGGACTTTTATTGTTTGTTGTGCTTCCCGACAATGAGAAAATCAATATTGCTGGTGGTTTTAACATCCATATTGATGATGCATCCAATGGCCTACAGTTAGAATAGAATCGAATAGAATAGAATAGAGTTACTGAATGAAAGAACAAAAAGCAATGCACCTAGATGGAGGTTTTATTTGCACTTGGACTGTATCGTTCCTATGTGCATTTTCCTTTTATCATTTTTCAATTTCATTTATTTTATTTGTTGCTTCTGTAAGCTTCTGTTTTGTACTTTTAAGTAGACATAGAATTTATTTGCACTTTGACCTTGTCTTTCCTATGCACATTTTACTTTATTATTTTTCCATTTTATTCATTTTATTTGTTTTATTTTTTCCTCTTTGCCTTTGAATGTCCTTTTATGCCTTATGTAAAGCACCTTGAAGTGCCTTTGTGTATGAAATGTGCTTTACAAATAAACCTTGCAGTGCCTTGATCCAGTAAATGCAATCAGAGCTAAACTATTCAGTGCTCCTGTCTTTGTTTAATTTAGCCAGTGTTTGACTCTTCGTGTCTCTGCTGATGTGCAGTTTAATTTTATTGCCACACCTAACCTTTAACCATTAACCAGTCCTTTCTTGCTCAAAAGCAGAGAATGAACCAAATTTCCCTCCAACTCAATTATCATAACTATTAACAGTCATTTTTAAATTCCTGGAAAATGTTGTGAACAGTCAACTCCTTGAACTAATAAAAAAACAGTGACATACACTCCTGATCAAAATTTTAAGACCAGTTGAAAAATTGCAAGAATTTACATTTTGCACTGTTGGATCTTAAGAAGGTTCTAAGTAGAGCTTCAAAATGCAAAAAGAAGAAATGGGAGTGAGACAAAAAGCCCTTGGCAGAGTTGCTCACAATTGCTGAGTGCTATTGGTTCTTGACTTGAGAGATGCATTTGATACTGTGGGTAATGGTTTCCTCTTTGATAAATGGGTCAGTATTTCACAGGGACTCTGACAGATTTATTCATGTCATACTTGACTGGTAGGATTTTTTCTTGTGTCCATTGTTGGCTGTGTCTGCTCACTGTCACAGTCTTTGATCACATGTGGTGTTCCATGAAACTCAGTTGCCGAAGAAGTAGCCAATTATTCTTGTTCTTGTACATTCCCTCTCGGTCACTTACTTAGGCAACATTACATCTCCCTCCACTGTTGTGTTGATGCCCAGCTGCACCTCTGATGTCTAAGACTGGATGTCCAGAATATTGGTTTGACCCTCTGGCAGGTGGGGCCTAAAGATGGCCTCGTCTCTTTGTATGTCCATTTGTACGTCTGTCCTTGCGACTTGCGACCACATCAACATTTCCTCTGAAACCACCCGCAAGGCAACATTTGACTTGTACACAACATACTTGTAAATGTAATGGACAGATTGCCAAATAATTTTCTGAGGATACTCATGCTTCTCAGAGAACAAACTCGATCAGTCAATATGTTGTCATCTAGTGCCAACTTCAATATCTGTTGAGCAGTTTGCCAAATAGATGAGCATGTTTGTTCTCCCCAAACGATGAACCCTCTCACTTTTGGTGACCTCATAACCTCTGCTCCACCTGCACCCTAAGGTGGATTATAGTGATATATGATGGGTGCATACTCCCCAAAGGAAACATCCTCCTGATTTCCTTTAGGACCACCCTCAGGTAAAAATGTACAGAACCCAACATGCACCAGTGGTGGAGGGCCCATGTTTGTTTATCAGTTAATACAGACAAAGCTGCAGTCCTTGTTAAATACACTGTGTGCATTCAGCCTAATTTAATCAGACCTTAAGAATCACATTTGATTAGAGGCTTAATTTTGAACAATATACTTAAATGCTCGTTTAGACATTTTAGAAAAAATATATATATTTTGCTAATGTTTTTAAGGCTTTGCTTCGCTCCATCCCCTGTTATCTTTCTGAACTTTTGTTCACTTTTGATGCCGGAGTGCAGTCTGAGATCCTAAGGCAGGTAAAGCCCGATTCACTGTTCCTGGTGTTGCATCGAAAATAGTATCATATTTACAGCTTGGTGACTTGAAGTCATTATACTTGAAATGGTTCTGTATAGTTTGTCTGTACAATAGTAGAGCACTTTGGGAAGAAATGAATCATGGGATTATGAGAATGAGGATGGAGGTCATGAGTTGTGTTTGCTGTCAATACCACTTGACTGATCTCTTCAGATATATGCAACAAGGACAGCACCAGCACCTTGACACTGGACTAAGTGTTAGTCTTTCCCTTATTTCTGCTATATGCTGTGCTACAATGTGTTGGTACTTCAAAATGAGTCCATGAATAAATCTGTGAAGAGAGGTACTTGGCTTTAGTGCTAACTTGAAGTGGCTTTATTGGAGCACCAGTGAAGAAAGCCTCTCTGTCACTTCTACGGCTTCATTTACGAGGCAGCAGAGGAGACATAGGAGATTAGAGATCCCTTTCAATGTGAACAACCAGCAGACGCCACAGTGGGGAGCCTGCTGAGGGAGAGACTCAGTTATATGTGTCAGCCTAATTATTAGGTAGTCTAAAACTCTAATAATAGTTTTGTGCTCTAAGCTGTCATCCATGTTCCGCTGAGCAAAGCTGAATTTTCTGAAGTATTAAAATTCATGAATGGTTTTTATAATTCATCTCAGCATCTATGTAAGGGGATACACAGTTTTGTAATATGTATATGGATAACACTTTGGGCCCTTAGTTGTTACACTGCATGTCTTAAGGCTAAGATGATACATGCAATGATAATGAAAACTCAGCATCAAATACAAAGAGTAGAAAACTGCAGCACAGGTGTTTGACAAACTCCACAACACATAGTATCAAAAGGTTAAAAATGTATATGAAAGAAAAAGACCAAATGTAATACTTTCTGAATAGTCACAAATAAAGATACAGGACTTATGACATTCTAAGCAACACATCAGACTCCACCGAATCTCTCTGCCATTAGGCTGACAGAACAAAAAAAAGTGACAAACAGCAAATTGTCACTAGGATTCAAGCCAGTCTGTTTGACCGTTTGTTGTTTTAGAAAAGCAGTTATTAGCGCTTTCTCTTCCTCCTAACACTTACTGCAAGGCATTTATGTACACCTGGTGTTTCTGAGTAGGAAACTGGGAAGTGAAGCTGTTAATTGGTGTAAGAGATGAATAAAATGCATTTTTAAAAAAAAGCTATAGACTGCACTGAACATTGCTGTATGCAAGGAGTGTGAGCTATTACAAGCAGCAGGCAATTTGCTGCGAATCTGTAGATTTGAAAAGCTCTGCTATTCCATTCTTTTATTTGTGTTTTAAAAATGCTCAGCAAATAGCACATACCTAACATATGGTGCATGGTGAGCGGCTGAGGCATGGCATGGTGCATTTAAGCATTGCAGTGTCGCATTTCATTTCCACTATGCACACCCCTTTAAATGAGACAGCTGGCCTTGAAACCTTCAGTGCTGAGATGACAGGTCTTGCCTTAGTGTAAGTCCTATGTTCAATACTTAATCACTGCAGGAAGAGACCAGCATCATGTACTGCAGAAACAATGTAAAGACTGTTAACATGTCTAAATCACATTATGTAATGATAGTTTGGTGTGTCAATCATGCATACAAATATAGTCTAACGAGGGCGAGATAGAAGACAGAAGGAGATTTTACATTTTCATCTAATTTATCTGCTTCTGTACTAAGCCAGGAGAGGGTGGGGAGAAGTGGTCACAGTGATGTGTGGCCATGCATATCTCTGTGCAAACATGCCAATCTAGATGCAGAAACTTAAATTAGTACTTCCACTGTAGCCATTAGTTCCTATTGTCTAGCAACCAGTAATTGCTTTTAATCCATCAGCATGCTTCACATACCGTGAGTGGGAAGGTTTCACAAAGCAACAACCAGTATAGCTCATAAAGTTGCGTGTATGGCCTCCACATTATTTTGTGTGCACGGCTGCCCTCCGGTGGATATTGTTAAATGTTTGCTTATGCTTTGCCAGTAGAACCATACAGGCAAGGGGAATTGTGTTTTTCACAGTGGGGGAATTTTTAAAAGATTGTCTTGACACCACTGTCCTACAGACGATCCGGATCAGCCAGTTTGATCAGGCAACATTTCACAGCCTAAAACCAAGGAGAAGGATCCTGTGGCACACTCTCTGACATGGGTTCTGTCAGTCTGTTCTTTAACTATGTGCACAATCTTGTAGTTCAAGCTTCATTTCAGCTCGCACAGTCAGCTTTGCCAGCTGTATGGTGGCTTTAATAATATCAGACTTTTTATTTCTTCTATTTTGCAGCAGCACATGGCCATGGTTGCTTAACAATAAATGATAAATTATATATATTATTTCTCTATTTCTCCTATGTTTATGGAAGTAAACAATTATATTGGGCCTATATCTCAAATCTATAGAATATTAGCGTTGTTTGAGATGAGTTTGGGCACATTTCTTTACAGAAATGGTAATTTATAGGCCCCATCTGCAGTCCCACTCCTCATGCTGTAATGGAAGTATTTTACATAAACTAAATTGGCTAATAGCCCATGAATAATATGACATCCACAAGAGAGTATTTCTCCTGCATACCAGGGCTCAAATTAAACTCACTGTTCCAATTTTAATGGATTAAAGTCTTTTTTATTAGGGGCTGATTGCTTGTATTTTTCAACATTGCCCATCCCAGGTACAGAAGGGCTGATCAGGATTTTAGAATGGAACTTGAATCAGTTAAGATGATCCAAATGAGAGCTTGAGGCTTTAAATGAGAGCTAATGAAGATATGTGATTATAAAAGGACGCTGGCAGAAACTCAGTGACAAGCTGCACCTTTCAGATTCTTGTCTAGTGGTTGATAGGTCTCCCTGTATTCCCCCCACGATCTGATGTTTCCAGGGACCAGCTGTTTAATGTCAATGCTCCTGGTCTGCAGCCAACGCCAGAAGCCCTTAGACTTCACCGCAGCACATCAAGAGTCAAGGTCAGGACCTGCTCACATACCCCATGTCTTTAGCTGTAGGAGAGAGTAGTCAACTCATCCTCTTCTCAAATTCCTGAAATTAATTATTATTGAACAGCAGGATAATGTTATTTAATTGTTCAGATCAGATTTTTACTTACAATACGGCTGTCACATACATACTGTATAACTAAAAGATCACACAGGTTGCAAAGATGAGTATTGACACACCAAAACTTTAAAGAAACCTAAGCCAATTTAAATCATTTAGACTTCATCATAAACTATACAATATACTTTAATTGCAATGTGTATTCGTTGTTAGCGTGCCTGTGAACAAAATAAAGTTCATTGTTGAGATACCATGTGTAACCTGATGGTTTTTCTTTTTTTTTATGTAAGCTGATCAACTCTCAGTCTGGATATGGCTAAAATGGTTGCATGCTGATATCCCATGGTTTTTCAGGCTTCAGGTGGCCCTGACCTTGCGCAGTACTCCAATGCAACAGTTGTTTTGGCTGTTTTTTTTTTTTTTTTTTTTGGATAACTCAAAATGGCAACAAGGCACTGTGTGGCACAAAAGGTCAGCACCACCTGACATTTGAAATACAGCTCTCTTTTAGTACCTCTCCAGAAAAATCTAGTCACTCTTCAACCCCATCTGCTCTGAACATTGCCACTGTTTATGAATCAGTTGGAAATGGTTCAGATCATTCTGTGAAATATCAAGTCTTTTGCTGTCATATCTTTTATCTGCCAAAAGTTTGCTACGTCTGTTTCAAAATGAGCTCCTTTTAATTACTGAGTCCTGACTGGGTCAAGGTGTCAGTGTCCAGATTGTTAAGGCAACTTCCCCTGGCTACTCCCACTTCCACATATCTAGATTGTGTTATTCTTAGTCATGATTTTATTAATCTTATCCAAACCTCTAATCTGGTACAATCTGAAAGACGTCCCACTCACATGAAAGGTCATACTTTTGATTTACTCTTTTATGCTGTTTTTATTCCTGATGATTTGGTTTTAGAAGATATGCAATATGTATGTTGTTATAACACTTGTTTTGTCCTTGACTCAACCTTGTCACAAAATTCTGTGAGGCTCTCGTCACTGCTACACACAGTAAGCGTCATGAATTATTTCTACCTCCTGCTGAGGAATTAGTCAATGATTAAGGTTGCCAAACCATGCTACACTCCACTGCCCCTCAAAAAAACATGAAAGCTGAACCTAAAGCCTTTCCCCAGTTAAATGAGCGTACATATTCTGTCACAATATGACACAGCAGTCCAAGGATGCAAAGAATGTAGATGTTCCTGGATTTGCCACTATTTCCCCATCCTCTTTAATCTTATAAACTCTGTCTTTACGTTTTCTTTTTTAAGTTACAATACTGAGGCTTCCTTGAACTCTTTTCTCTCAGACAATAGGGAATATCACACACGAGCTTCCCCATCATGGAGGTGATCTCTCAGTTTCATTAGTATGCCATTCTAACATATAGCATCAATCATGAATGAAATTTTCATCTGGCCTTTAGACACTATTCCCACTGAATTTCTCCAAGAGGTCATGAAAATAATGAGTCCAGAGACTTCTAACCAGCCCAGTGGAATAAGGGACCCTGGTGCTCAACCAAGAATATGTATGTGTGAAACGAACTTACACAGGACATGAGGTGACTAGATTAAAACCTCTGATGAAGCCAAAACAGCCGAAGCACAAGTCTTATATTAGTCCCAATAAATCTCAAATCTTCTACTTGGACTGTTGCAATTTCTGTTTTAAAGTGGGATCATCATTTCACAATGTGGCCCTGTTTTTGGTAGTTTCTCCAAGAGGTTGTTTCCACACTCGGCCCGCACCATTTGCACATCACAAATAGCTCAATTTTCGTTCCGTTCCCCTTCTTCAAACATGCTATTACTTCAGCTCCACCTGAAGTAACAAAATCCCAGTCCCACTAATCAGTCCCTGATTAATTACAGATCAAGCTCCAAGCTACCATTCTTGTCCACAATGCAATTAGAGCTATTGTTTCATATGCATTTCAGTAAAAAAGTTATTAGGTTTCAAAGCTCATAACCAGACTGCTCCACTAAAAACCTCTTGATTGCATCTGTGAGAACAGTATTCTTGTTTTTAGCAATCAGAGCTTACTGACAACTTTCTAAAACTCTTCTGAAGGATTATTAATCTTCAGCCTTGTCCTTGCAGCATTAATAAGTCCATCAGCATATTGGCCTTGTCATTACCACTGGCTTTAGTTTGTCTAGCCATGTCTGACCCACCAAAGTATGCCTTAAATAGTCTTACTCTATGACCCTGGACGAAGTTCTCAGAAATATCCTTATATTGACCCTCACATTCCTCACATTCAGCACACATTCCCTGCACCTCCCCTTTTTGCAGCATAATTTAGAGGTTGGATATTGGACAAAAAGACTGTTACACAACATTCGATCCAGGGGGTAAAGTCAGTCTGGCACACAGCCGAAGTTGTTAAGATGCATGGCTTTTTCTCCAAATTCTGTCCTGTCAGTCAGTGGAGTAGTTCCAGTAGTTTTTGTGACTTGACAACATCATCTACAGTGTTTTTATGTGCTCTTTTCTTCCCAAATAAGGGCTGAGCTGTCTCAAGATTAGCAAAATAATGCCTGTGAATTACAATTAGAGCCATAAATTGATTTTCTGATGTAGTGGGCCGATATTGGCCTTTAATTATTAAGTGTTGGTCAGTTCTTGTGGTCTACCTCCAACATGACCCCAGCTACATAAAAACAATCTTTAAAACCTTCAAACACATTTTGCTCGTGCTGAACATTTTATTCATTGTTTCCCTATCTTTGGATATGTTTTGTGGGTGATTCTACATTTAGGAGGTGTTTAGTGTTACATACTGGTAAAAATTTTGTTTTAGAGGCTTTACACCCTGACAAGATGAAAATTCTGCAGGTTCATACTGCATAATTGTATTTATTTTATTTTTTTCATGAAAACAAAATCATTTGAAAATACTGAATATTATCAGGAAATGTGGTCCATGGCCTTGACTCTCGAACTCGAATTGTACTCATTAGCACTTCATGCACATACAGGATAGCATTACAAACATATTAAAAACATAAATAAATAAAAAACTTGGGGAGCTGATTTGTGGCATAATGCACAAAGTATCCCTGTGTTAATAGTGTGTTACTTGTGCCCCCCAGATGACTTTTGACCAGGGTAGGTATGGTGTGAATATCCACTCTGTGGCTGCAGGCAATGCCTGATACTGGAAACACCCAGTCAACAGTACCATTACCCCTTATGGCATGATGAGTCATTCACCCCCATGCCTGATTTAATTTACAAGCTCACGTGTGAGAATCTGCCTCACTTCCCGTCCACGTGAACCCCTTGTGAGGAAAAACATTTTCTTGTCTCCCCAACTCAATCACCCATTACATCTCAGATCAAAGCATTATCAGCTCTGCCCTCAAGACATGACTATCCTATGTTCAGTGGAGTATGATAGCAGCAAAGGCCCAAATGATAAAAGTCTTGCTTTTTCTGCAGGAGAATAGTGGTTATGATGCATTTAAATGCAAAATTGAAAAAAACACTAATGGTATTTTACTATTCTCCCCAGGCACTTGGGTCATCATTTTTGTATTCACGTGTGTCATGATGGAATACAATGATATTCTAACTGAGCACTACTAACATGAGCTGTTCATATCTTGTCATTTGCACCGTTTTCATCAACAGGCAAATACATATAGTGCTGTAACATCGGTAAATATCAGTGTGTTCAATTAGAAATGGCAGGCTCAAGACTGAAAAGAAACCACACAGTCTGCCATGTGTAGCTATGAAAGATGTGTGGTTGCCATAGAAATAGTCATTGGATTCTTGTAAGACCAACATGTGTGCAAATTGATGAGGTTAGAGGTGATTCATGTCCTTGTTTCTCTGCGTCTAATGGTACTCATTACTGCTTTATGCACATACAGGGTAAGATGATAACCTGTCACACTAAAGCCCTGGGTAACTATGTAGGTACTTGAAGAAAATTTACATAAAGTGCTTATAAAGGTGTAGGTGGCATGTTCCCTCTGCCCCATTGGTTTGGTGCACGTTTGGGAGAGTGCAAATGGTGGGATAATGGGGTTTGTACGTTTTGGCAATAAAGAATTATCACCAGAATTGACACGGTTCACCCTATGGGTAGCATGAGTGCGCTTTCCAAATTTAATGGCAATACACACAATCGATTTTGAGATTTCAAGTTTGACATTTTGGCCTAAAGGTGGCACTAAAGGAAAAATGATGGGGACAACAAAATTGAAAGGGTTCATTCTCTGGGAAACACACATCAAAATACTTGGCATCCATCCATTACATTTAGATATAGTTTGTACACCAGTCAGATCTTTGGCCTTAGGGTGGCACTACGGGAAAGGATATAGGGTCACTTCCATAAAGAGGAATCTGGAGAGTATGAATATACTTATCAAAAATCATAACAATTCACTAATTACATTTCTTGGCATTTTGTGTCCAAAACTGACATTTGGACCTAAGAATGCCAGTATAAGAAAGTCACCAAAGTTACAGGGTTCACCTTCTGGGGAGCACAGGTACTTTTTTCCATAAGTTAATACATATGATATAGGTATGTTGCAGTATGGTTGTCTGTATGTTTCTGTATTTGTACGGGCTGTGAAAACAAACTTCCTGTGGGAATGAGGCCATTGTTCCCTAACTCTCCATTACTTCTTTAATTGAAAGACAGTTTAAGACAAATGTTACAGCTGTCATGACACTACAACAACATAGGCTGATGACTACAAAATGATATTATTTCAAGTTTTAATGAACAAACAAATATGTGCGCGGTTGCCTGAGCATGAAGAAGTATTTTTGCTGAGCAGTTTTGTGGGCTTTAGATGAAAGGCAGTACATAACAGCACTGTCAGCTTCATGAATCACTAAAAAAATCTTTGGTGAGATAAGCCATTAAATCCTAACATGACAAGTACCAATTGGTATGATTGCACTGTGAACTTCCACTGCTTTCACCACTGGGGGTCAATTATGGTTACTGTGTACACAGCAGGACATTAGTGGGAGTGTACTAGAGTTGTACAGCTCAGCAGGGGGGCTATAATTCCTTGCAGGGAGCTTTGGAATGGCAAAGGGGCAAAGGCAAAGGCATAGCTGGCATTTTTGAACAGTTAACACATCTCTTATTAAATCTATTTAGCAAAAAAGGCTCATTTAAGGCCTATGTTTTCTACAGTGAACACATTCCAGACCCCCCGTGTGTCTCCTTTATGTGGAAATTGAAAGTCATTGTCAGGGTGACAAAGGCTATAATGCCAAACTGTATAACTAAATTCTCTACATTTTTTTTTCCTTCTTCAAGTGATTACTCACCTGGCCCTCTATAGAACAGCAGCATGAGATTGTAACTGAGCGACAGCTGTTTTATTTGACTTGTAAAATGGGCAAAAGATCAAATCCCCAGTTGGAGAGGGTGTCATACTGCAGCATGTAGCGGTGGGCCTGGTTGCATAGCGGTCCTACTGATGACATCTGTCTAGTATTAAAGTATTCTGGCAATAGAATCTGCTAATTACCTAAATTATGCATCTTGTTTACTCCAAAGAAATGACAAAAATTAAAGGTGCACTGTACACAATTTCTGGTGTTTGATTGAAATAATTTATCAGTGAGTTGGACTGACAATTAGGACTATTTGGAACCTCCCATCCAGTTTTATGCTTGTAACACATTTTATGTCAGTTGAAAGTGTACTCACTTCAATAAACTTTTGGTAGTTTTGCATAGTGAAATTAGTGAAGTTTGTTCTATTTTTATATTAAAATCTCATTATTTTTACTTCCTGGAAAACATCTTCCATGGTGACTTCATTGTGTTGTTCACATTAAAATTCCCATCAATAAAACCATCACAGACTTTTGAACAAGCCAGTCCCCTCAATTCCTTCCAGCTGGCTGTCTCTCCCTGAGTGATGTCCCATTAGTGTGAATGATCCCTCCCTGTGTTGTGTCCTGACCTAAGATACTGGTGTATCCAGAAAAAACAATATCACAGAGGAAGTAAAGAAGTGTTAAAGAAGATGCTTTTTTATTACTTTAAGTCTCCATGTTTTGATCCACTCGTCTGGTTTGTTATGGTTAGTCTTGCTTTGCTCTGCCTTGGTTTTTTGATATTTTTCCACACTTTTTTTTTTTTTTTTTTTTAATAAATGTGCCATTTTGTCATACAGAATTCTTGATGGCCAACTCACTGCTTATGACTGGATATACTCAAGGGCAAGTTTTACCTTTAGTTGGAAGGGTTTTCCATTTCTTTGCCTCCCAGTTTCCTGCACTTAGTGACCCAAACCCATGTAACTTAGTTAAGTGGCTTACCCAGTAATGAAATAAGGCCTGTGTGCATTCAATAAGGTAAAATACAATTACATTGTGTTAGAGCATTGATCAGCTATGTCTCTTGAAAACGTGCTGCCAGGCAAGCAGGTAATAACACTTCACAGTGGGTATTGCAAGACCTGAGCTGGAGCTCAAGGTAAATGATACATTGCAAAAACAAACAAAAAAAAGCTGAATAATTATAAATTGATTATTGTTTTGAATGTAAATGAAGCTTTAAAGTGAAGTGCTTAAAATATACCCAGGAGTAACTATATGTGGTAAGGTTTAGCTATTTTGTAACCTTTCAAATTTCTGTTATTATACTGTACAGCATGTCATTTCAAACTGGGTTCACAAAATGAACCCAAACAACAAAAGATTTTTGCTGAGACTGAAAACACTTGTGAATGTGTTCACACATTTACACGCACTCTGGGAAAAACATTAAAAAACTAAACTAAAAACAAAGACTTTACAGAAAAATATATAAATGTTTTAATGTATCTTAAAAACTGGAAGCTGTTTTCATCACATTTGTTTCTGAGACTGATGGCACACCTGCCCTGAGAGGCACTGTGCACATATCCAGCCACTTTATAACACACACCTCCTTGCTTGAACAAACAGGTTGCTCCTGCAGACAGTAAGCTGCATGACTATGACTCAGTGTAAAGTGTAAAACATGCAGACAGGGTCCAAAGGTCCAGTTACTGTTTGACTAAACGTTAGAGTCGGAGAGACTATGTATGTGACTTTGAAGATGGCTTGAGCTCTATTGTCAGATGTGCCAGTTCTAGCATCTCAGAAACAGCTGTCCTCTTGATTCTGGCACACTAAAATGTCTGCAGTTTACTGAAAATAGTGACATAAACAAAGAACATCCAATCAGTGACAGTCTTGCTCCAGCGATGAGAGGAGAATGACAAGCCTCATTCAAGGTAACAGGAGGGCCACAAGCACACACAGCTTGGTTTAACAGTGGTTTGCAGGGGGGCATATCAAAATGCACAAATCATTGAACCTTGAAGCAGGCGAAGTAAGGCAGCTGAACAATGAGTCCACACACTGAATGAAAATGCGTCCCCAAAATGGTGGGTAAATCTGAGCACCATTTCGATCCCATAAGGATTTTCCATCAGGATACATCTTGATCACGTTTACATTACATTCTGGGAAGAGGGTTCTACAGACAATGTCTTTTCATTGATATTACTTGATCTGTCCAGCACTGGACTGGACTGCATTTTATTGAGAGGTTTTTCCATATTGTGCGCCCCCTCATGCATGTAAATAGGGAGGACAAAAAATTAGAAACACCTCTCAGTATAATGTAGCCCAATACAAGACACATTCTCCACAATGTCAACAAAAACTGAACGTTATTAAAAGGTAGAGTTTGTGGCAGAGTTATTTCATTGAACTGCATTGGATTGTACAAGTGGACCTAATGAAGTGGACACTGAGTGTATATTGGGCGTGCGTGCTCTGTTCCTTCTCTTGTTTATAAAGCAGCAGAGGACCATACAGTGAAAACTACAGCCAATTCTTACAGCAAAATTAAATGACAGTTTGAGTTTGACAAAGGATACCTCACAACAAGAGTTCAGCTCCGCAAGAAACGTGGTTACTATACCCAGATTGTTGAAGACTGGAAATGCATTGCCTGGTCCAACAATCCCAATTTCTGTGGCACCGTGGTGACGACAGGGTCATAATTTGGCATGAAATGTGTAAACCCAGAGCGCCGCCTTTCATTGTGCCTTTTGTCAGTGCTGCGTGTTGCTGATGGCAGTGCAATGGTTTGGGGAATGTTTTCTTAGCACACTGCACCCCTGTTTGGATGCAAGTGCGCCTAATTATTGTCACTGTTCAGGTGCATCAATTTATGTCACCGTGTACCCTTTTTCAAATGGGTAATGGGAGATAATGTGCAATGTCACCAAGCACACATCATCTCAAGATAGCTCCAGGAATGAGGTGGAGTGGGATTTTTGCGAAATTGAATGTGCCAAAGTCTGCAGGAGCTGAATAACATTATCAGATCCCAGCAGAATGTCTGCAGCACCATGTTGAATCCACACCTTGAAGAGCGACTGTATATCTGACATGTGATGTGGTCAGAGGCCATTGCAGGCTTTGTAGACCTGCAGCAAAATATAGAAACTGACTGACTGGACACTAATTGAGATTAGACTTGTGCACAACAAGCAAAAAAAAATCTATGCAGCTGTATCAATGCTGTATCAAGTCTCTAGCCCCTTGTATCGACACCTATTGTTTATGCACTTCATGTTCATATGATGGTAAGACATCTATATTTTAGTGCACTGTGTTAAGTAAAGGCATTGTGCTAATTCTGTTTTTAGTCAGTT
This sequence comes from Myripristis jacobus, assembly GCA_900302555.1. NCBI lineage: Eukaryota > Metazoa > Chordata > Actinopteri > Holocentriformes > Holocentridae > Myripristis > Myripristis jacobus. Next base: position 18,708 of record OMLB01029202.1, on the reverse strand, counting down.
TTTCACTCAGATGAGCCTAACATCTGTATTCTGTTAGTGTACCCATGTGTTAAGCAGGTATTTTAGGCTCTGTTTATACATTTTCTGCCACTTCTGCAGGACATTGTAATGTATCATGATATAAATTCTATCGTGATGCATATTGTATTGTGAGGTCCTTGCCAAAACTCAGCCCGAGAAGAGATCAAGCTGTTCAGCTGCTGAATCTGTAACTCGAAAGTCTTCTGTGAAATACTTGTGCTGTTCAGACTCCAGCAGTCTTTGCCTCCAGTGGTGAGAGTGTTTCTCAAAACAAACATACCGGCGGGAGATTATGTTTTGCAGGGGCTTTGTTGAGCTCCCACTTACCTCTGAACGAAGGCAGCACAACACAGGGCTCGCCATATGGAACAGGCCGTACTGTGCCTGACATTTAACGTGCAGTGTTTACTTCTCCTTCTCCTTTCCCCCACCGAGAGTAAAACAGGTCCTATAATGGTCATATCATGCTTCAATGCAGCACTACATGGGTTCAAGTTATTTGTCGTGTATATCGAAAGATGGGGTTGTCTCAGAGTTGTGTCAAGGACTCGTCTATATTTTCTCGTGCCTCCCATATACAGTGTTTTCCTGAATGTTTAAGCACTAACAGTGATTCTTGAAGCTCTATCTCTGAAACTATTAACACTTATAACCAATGCATTTACCAGGTGTGTCAAACTGAATGCACACTCTCTGCTTTACACTCAATTTGTTGTTCTATAACACACTTTTTGCAAAACTGTAAAAACTGGTCTCTATATTGCTTCACTATTTTGCCAATTTCTTTTCCACATTTGCACACGTGAAAACATTTTCACATAAATGATGAGTTCACTTCCAAATCACAGCTTGAACCACAGGTAAACATTTGGTTTGGGCAACAATGGATGCCAGTTTTGCACAGAGAGGAAGGGGGTGAGAACTAGAGGAAGATGAGGAGGAGGAGGAAGAAGAGAACGAGGAGAAAGAAGAAGACGATGAGGAGGTGAAGAAGTCAGATGAAGTCTTATGGCCAAACCCACAAAGAGGGCGAGATACAGCCTTTTATTTTTTTCTGTTTTTTTCCTCTGTGCTTTTTTTTTTTTTTTTTTTTTGGTCTTACAGTAGAACATTTTGAAAAAGAAAATGTTCCACTTATTTGAAGCGATATTGTGTTACGTTCACAACACACATCCATACTTTACACATTCAGATATTTGTGTGTGCATGTGTGTTTAGCATGACAAAACTTTATTGCAAACTGCTGCCCTACATACAGAAAAAGCAAAAGCCACAGGTCTTTTTCATTTATCCTATAAGTTGTGCTTTGTGTGCTTATTCAAATAATGGCTTATGTGTACCGTATTGACACTAAAACACAAGTTTTAAAAGAGTTTGATGAGTTTTGCAAGAAGTGTTTGCTTTTCCAAGAGATGTAAAATGATTTGCTGGGTATTGGTTGGTGAAAGGTTTTGTGGTTCGCAGAGTTTTCAAAAATAGCCTCTAGTTTCAAAGAAAATGCTTGAGCAATCAGAAAACTGAGCATGTGATACACAGTAAGTAATGACAGTGTGCTTCTTGCAGGTGATACATCTTTGTCAGGCTGCTGTTTGGCACACTGACCCTGTGGGACCAGGGAATGTGACAAAGACCTGCAGGAGCCACAGACAGAGCCGGTCTTACTTGGTGAATCCATGCCTTGTTCCTGTCAGAGCTCCACACACACAGGAACAGAAAAAGGGGCAGCTGGCATCAACTTACCTGCCATCTAGCCTTGCAAGTTGCTCCCTTTGTTCCCACAAAGATGGCTACCTTCCAGGCATCTATGAAAGGGGGTTGAAGACATACAGTGCATTCATGGAAGAAAACGGGAAAAAAAGCAGGTATTTTTCCCCCCTGGTCCTGGAGGTCAGGCCAAGTTTACTGGAGCAGGCCAGCCCCAAATTAGAGGCTTTTTTTTTTTTTTTTTCAGGGGAAAATGTACTCCTAGTAGCACGGTGGAACTGACAGCTCCTTCTTGACAGAGATGCGTGTGAATTTAAGGCTCCATGTAGTTTACGGTTTCTGGAAGTCTACAAGACAACTGAGAGAGCGTGTTCAGTTATTGGAAGTACAGAGCTGCGCCTGTCTGACTAATCATATTTATTAAATTTAGTTTGCACTGGGTATTTTTCAGTTCTTTAAACATATATTCTCTGTTAAATAATTTGAATCTTGTTTTGATAATTTAAAAAAAATGTTGTAGTTGTTGATTTTTATTTGCAAAATTTAAAAAAAAAAAATGATATTGTGGGACCAGGTCACATGCATATTCTGTATCTGCTTGGTTGCAGCACTTCACTGAAGCTACATCACACTTACATTGCTTGAAATACTCAAACCTAAGATGCCATTGTTTGGCATCTTAGGTGAAACATGTCTTGCACGTCTGTTTATACACATTTCCCTGTTATTCAGCAGCACAGATTTAGTATCTTTGGAAGCCCTGGGATCTCCACTTGGCTGTAGAATAAACCTCTGAGGGTTTCACCAAAGCGGCATGCATTTGTAATGACAACCCCACCGGTGGCACCAATGGAAGTGAAGTGGTTAAAGATACGGTATGGCATAATGTCCAAAGGGCATATCCGTCCAAGTGATTTGCTATTTTGCTTTAGGTGCAGTAATTACCTCATAACAATATATGGTGTAGCATTCTCTAAGTTTCCACAAATACATATTACCAGATACCCTGGTGTCATTAATACAGACCATGCACTGGGCCAATGTTGCAAACTGCAGCTGTAATATGGAAGATCACTTATCTGCTCTAAGGTAACCAAAATTTGTGGAGATGTGCAAATTAGTCCTGATTTATTTACTATTTGTTTATTTATTTATCCAAACAAAGATCCAAAAACACAATGCTCAAAAGCAGACACAGCAAAGGGGAACGCTGCCCCTTCATTCTAACCTTCCTATGGAGGAGAGGAAATGAGACCAAATGAGTGCCACCATGCATTTTTTATGTAACAAACACCTGAATTTAGCAGAGTCAACACACACATTTATTGTTTTATTTGAATCCCTGTCACCACTAAAACACAGTAAACAGCACAAAAACAACTGACACTCTTAAAAGGGACAGCTCAGTGATGAGACTTTAATAAATACAAATATCTTTTATGTCCCAGGGGATTTTCTTATTTTAAAAAGGTTAGCTACATTCTACACAATACATCATCAAATACTTGTACAGAATAATAGTCAGTAAAATATACTGTAACTTATCAAAGCAATATAAAAATGTAACTTGCAGTTTAAATATTTGTTGTTGTTGTTTTTTCCCTTCGGTCTTAGCACATCTTTGGTGAATAAGTTATAAATAAAGGCATTTCACATTGTGCATAGAACTTGTCCATCCAAAGCTATATCTTATAACATATTTCAAACATGGTCATAAAATGCATTTGGCCTGCAGCCTATTTTTTTTTTCCCAAGTAACTCCATGCATACCTAGCTGTAATGAAGTGTATGCTTGCTTTGCTTTGCTTTTTGTCCTTGCTTCATCAGGCTAGGACAGTGAATAACTAATCACACAATACCATTGCATGTTGTCTTTTGCCTTTTGTTGATCTCAAACATGAGTCCTAGTCTTGTAGAGCAACTCCCAACTCTGCAGTGTTTCAGCCTCGAGCCAGTTCACTGTTTCCTTTGGCACAGCACGCCACAAACCACGTGACGTGTCACTGACGGGCCGTGCTATCCATCCACTGCAGAGTACATCCATTACACCAGCTCACAGACGACCTTTTCCTCTGCTTTCATGATCTTATTACAAGGAGTCTATGCGTCTTCTGGCGAACACTGCAGACATGCTTTTTACTATGCCCTTGAGTCCCAAAGGCCTCTTTGTGGCCGACTTTGAATCCTTCATCCTGTCCACCAGCCCATGAAAAACCATGAGCACGCTGTGGTAGTTCTCAGCCGCTGAAACCTCATAGAAATGGCAGTCTGTGGTGAGAGCCAGGAGCCTGCCCTCCTCACTCTGGACCGTCCGCCTGTGGTGCAGGTCTCTCTTGTTCCCCACAATCACTATGGGCACTTTGCCTACGTTAAGGTAGCCTTTGATGGATTTGATAGTCTGTACGAGCCTGCTGACGGAGTTGAAGCTGGCCCTGTCGCAGATGCTGTAGACGAGAACAAAGCCGTCTGCCCACTGGACCCTCTTCTCAAACAGCGATGTCTCCATGGAGAGATCCTGTAAAGTCACACAAGGAATTTCACCTGACAGTACACACAAGAGCAGAAGTTTTCAACCTTTTTTTTTAATGCACTCAAGGAGGCAAATTCCCTGAGGGCTTTGATAATGAAAAGGATTTTTTTGTTTATGTGAGGTGTTAAATTGTTCAGATGTCAGCAGATTCAAAGTGGTGAGATTAAAACATAATGTTAAAATAATAACTCAGACATTTTTTTATTGTAATTTCAACAGAATTATCATCAACTATTCCTCATTTTGCTGAGGACTCCCTGGAAGTCAATCAAGGACCCCTGAAGTTCCCCAAACCCAACTTTGAAACCCACTTGACAACACAACACCAGCTTACCAAGATCTTATTTTATATAGGCTACATGACATCACTGGTAGCAGATATAACTGACTGCAGCAGTCTGACAGCAGTTACATATTCATATCCTCTTACCTCAGAATAAGGTGAATCCCAAATATTGAGCGTGATTTCTCTTCCATCCACCATGAAACTGCGGCTGTAGATGGATTCTGTGAGGAAGTTGATGAATGGGACAGTGCAGTGATAGTGAGTGACGGGCTGCGGTTCAAAGACAAACAGCCAAGCAGTCTGAAAGACCTTATAAACTGAGATGGATACTCACCAATATCTCCATACTCTCCAATAAATCTCCGTGTCAAGAGCCGCACCGTTAATGCTGAGAAAGAAAGAAAAAGGACATTAAACTCACACAGTCAACAGGTGCAAAGCAACGTGCCTATATCCTCATGTCTGTTTGGGAAAAGAGGGATTTTACCTGATTTACCAACGCTCTCCGTCCCCATAACAATAATGTTGGCATCCATGATCAATTAAGCTCCATCTGACACTTTCGGCGGAGGAAACTGTGCTGCTGTTGCGGCTGGATCTGCGCTTATTATAGGCGGGCGGGCGGACGGCGTGGGCGTGGACGAGCAAACATCAACAACAACAGATTCGATAAGGTAAACCATGTGGTGCCTCGCTCACGTTACCTGACCTGCAACGCACCACATGGGAAGAATAAAGATGAGGCAGGCTCAGTGGGAATCCAAAATCACTCGTTTAGGCTCTCGAAAGGGACTTTTTCTGTTTACCCGTGAAGGTTACAGTGACCTTTTGTACTTTACTTTACTTTTGCCTTTAATGTCCTGTGGTGTCGCTGTATATTTCCTAGAATGTTCTCATAGGATATTACTGTATCCCTGCTACAGTCTTGCTGTGATATTTGTAGCTCTATAATATCCCTCTAATGATCCATCACTACATATTATTTATTTATTTTTGTTATTCATATTGTATACTGTTACTATTGCTTTAGTGGAGCTAGTGGTGTATATATGCGACATTTAGAAGTAGGTGAGACAATGCCTGGCATTGAGGAAACCCGTACAGTCTGCTTAACTCTCACCTGAGGAACTGCAGCTCCCTCTTCTTCCCCTCTTCTGTTTTTTTTTATTTTTTTCAATACTGTCTGCAGAGGATGGATCGATAATGATGTTTAATAGATGGAGCAAATAGTTTTGTTTTTGTTTGTCTTCATCTGGTGACATCTTAAGACGTCTCCAGGTACTTGCAGTCACCACTGATCCGTTTCACCCACTGTTGTAACGCTATAAGTGACCACCAGGGGGAAGCAGGGTTCAGTAAATGGCTGGTTACTGTAATTGTACTTCCTGTAACCACCAAAGGCAGACGAGGCGGGACAGGACCTGATTGGCTGAGTATAAACAGGCGCTCGGATAATTGGCTTTCTGTGGACCCGAGCAAAGCTGCACCACCCACCTGACTGTGTGTGTGTGTGTGTGTGTGTGTGTGTGTGTGTGTGTGTGAGAGTGTGTGTGTTTGTGATACAATAGTTACAATAGCTTCTGTGTTGAAGAATTAATTACATGGACTTCAGTGTGGAGGAAGTTGCTTCAATCAGAGGTGTG
>OMLB01029195.1:0-14938 GCA_900302555.1 Myripristis jacobus | reverse complement strand
GCGTCCCCCTCCACCCCTTATTCTCCATCTATCTCTCTCCCTCTTTTTTTCCCTCGAGGCTGCAGACAGAGCCACTCCTAACATCCCTCCCTTCCTCCCTCTCATTCCTTTCCTTTTTTCTCTGGCCTAAAACTCTCTTTCAGTCCACTGTAATGCAAGGTTGTGTAACGCGGCCCTGTAGCTCTTCGCCCTGCGCTGACACTGACTGACTCGTACTCCCACCTCGTCACAGTGGGAGCGGTGGTAATTGAATTTCCTCACCCCATCAGGGCATTCCTCACTGCAGTTATGACGGCTATAATGACAACAGCTACAATGTGGATGAAACTCGGGTGCCTAATAGCTCATAACAAATTGCCATCCTGCAGGAGAAATGCTCACACATCTGCATACCTTGTCTCAGATTCCTGCGCTCTGAGTCGATGATGGCGGGCATTAACGCTGTAATATGGCTGCAGCGCTGGGGTGTGTGCGTACCTCATCACATGGGGCTATCCTGTGGATGATGTCTTTGAGGTGTCCCACCATCTTCTCCTCCCTGAAGTCAGAGGGGAACGTCTCCGTCCACTCCGTCAGCAGCTGCAGGATCTTGGGGCCAAACTTGCGGACTTTGGCCTGCAGCAGAAGATGTGATGAGTGTTGGAGTGTTTAGAACTGCTGCTCTTGAATGACTTGTGTCTTCGTGTGTCATGTGTCTACGTGCTTGTGTTGCATCAGCTTGTATCCTTATGGGTGCATACAGGACTTCATCATGCCCATGCATATGTTTGTGGAAGTGCATGAAGGAATGTGCATATGAAAAAATAAAAAAATAAAAAAATATATATTTTTTTTCTTTAAATGTGAAAATTACCAAACTGTCCATGCTCAGCTGAAGGATAGACAATGGGGTTCACCATGCAGTAGTTTAACTGTTTTTTGAACTATAAAATATAACATGCATGAATAGGAGTTATTGAATACTGGTCTGTCATGTAGCATAGCAAAACAAAGTTATTTCCCAACATTCGATACAACCGCCTTCGATTTATTCCAAAGCGTCCCTAAAACGTATTTCACAAGGGCAAGGGAAGCCCTTAAAAAAACAGTTACTGGTGGTGTGTGTGTGTGTGTGTGTGTGTGTGTGTGTGGCGCAGTGCTGACCGTGTCCAGTGGGCTCTGATCCAGCTGCTGCTGTTTGATGCACAGCTCACACACCCTGGCCAGCAGCTCCGGAGGAGGGATGAACAGACGAGCACTCAGCAAGAAGGTAAACACATAGGCTTTCTGTCAACAGAGAGAGAGAGAGATGGAGTCATTTGTTCTTACTTTCACTCTGACAGTGAAAACACAACAACTTTCCATACTCAAATGAAGCAAAGCAGCACTGACAATTGAGGCGTGCATGCGACAAATAACCTAATTGGTTGTACTGTCACTACCCAGTGCTCTCTGAAGGAGCTCATGATGAATAGATGGTGTCACTCTGGTACTTTTTATAGTCGTGCCATTTACCTCAGGGTAGTAGTCGGCAGTGGGCACCAGGTTCTGGATCAGAGTGTCCAGGGAGGCGGAGGTGATGGGGGGCCCATCGGCCAGGCAAGCCCCAGGCCCCGGGCCCTCCTGGGGGGCCTCCTCCTCCTCCCCAGGCTCAGCGCAGGCCAGGTGGGGGCTGAAGCCACTGGGAGTGGTGAACATGGTGCCTGGGCACGCAGTCTGGGGCATTCCTGGCTGGAAAACAAAGAGAAGAGATGCTGTGTATGCAGAGTGGACAGGAATAGGATTGGATTTACATGCAGTGGAAATCATTTTCTTTGGTTAGAAGAGGTGTATTGTTTGTAATAGTGAGAATATACATTTAAAGTAAGGCTGCACTGATGCATATGAATATAAATTCCACCAATTCAAGTTCACTGATCTGCTGAAGGAAAAAAAGGTTAAAAAAAACAACAACAGAGAACTAACATTGCGGTGATCTAACAGAATACAGTAAATTGCTAATTCCTTTAGCGCTTTTTATAATAAAAGAAATTGTATTAAAAGTGCACTAAATTGCCTAGTTTGATTTAATTCTAGGGACCTTTGCAGCCTCAACCATCAAATTCTGTGCCTATTGTCTGTTTTTCACCACTTGAGTCTAAATGGGCCACACTTCAACCAACCCACTGCAATTTTTCAACAATGCACTCTCAAAGTAGTTTTTCACTTTTCAGAAGAAAAAGGACAGTCTAACATCGTTGCATGTATTTATCGATGGATATACAATTTTGGAATCATTCAAAAAATGACAAATAGTTCTTGAATTAAATCCCAAACTAGTGAATCCTGAATTGAATCAGTGGCAATCCAAATACACACCCCTAATTCAAAGACATGTGCGCACCACAAACACAAGTATTTTTCCTGCCCTACGTCTCTGCATCTCCATCAGCCTGTATCGTCAATCTGTCCTCCGTTCATCCTCCCTGCGTATCATCTGCTCTCCCTCTCCTTCCAAATTACAACAAACTCATTCCATCCCGTTGACGACCCGCTTCCGTCGTCGTGGGATATGGAATACCCAACAGCTGGCCCCGTCTCCCACGACGACAAGACAGAAGAGGGAAAATGTGGGTCACTCTGTCGCCGTGGAAACTGTTGCTGCCCGAAAGCTATTGCATGTCCTTCCCCTCCCCGCCTCCGCCCCGTACAGTATGCCTCCCTCTCGAAGAATGCGTTCAGTTACACGTTTTAAAAATTCAACATGCTCCTTCCCTCGGTGGACCAGCAAGTCAGCTGTAGCGGAAAGAAGCACTTACGCTGGAGTAGAGATACTACTGAGAAGTGGGGAGTGCTGCGATCCTCGGGGCACAATTATCATCACCGCTCATCATCACTAGTCCATCAATGTATACATGTAAATAAACCCAGCTTGTAGCAAAAAAAACAGTGTAAAAGAGGTGGTCAAATTGACTGGGTGGAATTTTCTACATGATAGACAGAATGTCCTACAACATTAAGGTTTCAGTAATACCATATTAAGTTATTTCAATTAAGTCAGTAATTCTTTGCTAATTTATATGATGCTCTAGGCTTTAGTTTCCTATTAAGCAAATGGCTCCTCCACTGTGCTCCCGCTCTCACTGACCAACCTCAGAAGTAGACCTAAATGAAGCGCTGGTCATCACTGAGATCAAATGTCCCACAGTCTTTCGGTGTCTTTGGGCTAGTTGAGTCACTGTGTTTCCTGCAGCAGACCCGAGAGAAAGGCAGCAAACAAACACTTGAGTGAGACCTTGAGCAATGCACAGGAAGTTATTTCAGATGTAAATATTGCCGATTCTTCCTGTTCTTTCTAGCGGAGACAACAGGGCAGAGTGAGTGCAAGTGTGAACGCACTGTCCTCAAAGTGAGATGCTACAAATGGACTGCAACCTACCAAAACTGACATGCTTTTCAGCACAGCAACAGTTCAAAGGCATTAAAACTACTTTCCTCTTCAAGGGAAGCTCATATGCATCAAGGAAATAAAACAAACGGTCCTTTGCAGCTATCTGATCTTGGTGATGTACAGCATGTACAGAAGTGGAAGAACAATGGGAGGGGGGTGGGTTCAGTGGGATGGTTTCATCCAGTGGCAATCGTCCTGCTCCCCTTCCCCCAGGCTCACAGTCTCCATGGTGAACTGGTGTTGCGGGTCCCTGGGGGTGAAAGGTCAAGCACATGCGGCCTGGAGTGCACATCTAGATCACATCTCGAGTTTCCTGTGTGAAGGGCTCAGCTTTCCTTTGTTCTCCCTCAGTCGTGGTACGCATGAGCATGTGAGCATTTATTCATGCACTTGTACTCACATAGACAGACACATAAAAACAAACGGCTGGGGGATGGGGAGGAGCAGCAGCAGTAGTAGTGGTGTTGCCGCCTGTCTTGCTGTTTCTGTGCCAGCTGCAAAGCCTTTCCTTCCCACCTACACCGCAGCCGCCCATAGCCACATCCCTCATAATGCATGAGGAGCTCAAAGAGAGCCGACATCTTCTTGTTTGCTCCTCAGAGCAAGGATCACGGTCCCCCCGGCGTGCCACAGTGACACACTGACATAAATAACCTGTAGTGAGAGGAGAGAGGAGGTGTTTCGCCGTGCAGACGACACCCAGGTGCTCTGATTGAACCGTCACGGTCTAGTTACTGAAGCTTGACCAGACCAAACTGCATCCTATCACAACAATCTGCCATAAGGCCCATCCAACGGAGGCAAGCATTTATTCATAAGGGAAAACAGACAAACAGCCTTGCACACACTCCAGTAGTTAAACAGACAAATAACACAACGCTCACAAACTTGTTTTTTTTTTTTGTAGAAGACTTGCATTTAGACTGAGCTGAACTTAATAGTCGATTACAGTTATTGATCCCACCTCAGATATATTACTACCATTATCACTGGGCTGGGTGCTATAGTTGAAATCGATATCACAGCGCATATGGATTTTTTTTCTCCAAATATCAGCAAAGATCACAATATGACTTGCATGCAAAATACAAAAACACGTATTAAACAACCGATTTAATGTTTAACTATGCGATTAAAATCGATTGAAATGAGGACCCTTTGCAGTCAACTAATAAAAATATAAAATGAGCATAACATAATAATGAGCTGGTCAGACAGTGAAAACCACATAAACTCAATCATATTTTTTCTCACTAACCTCACCTCAATCTACCCAATTTTGTATCTTTATTATAATTTTTTTTTTAAATAATAAGAATTTAAAATTACTTACTTTAAAATACTGTATCACAATGTGATTCTACTGAAAAATGAGAGAATTGAATTATTGTCCCAGCCTATATTATCCATTTCTAAAATCAGCTTACAATCCAGATGTCACTTTTTGGCTGTTTCCCCCCCATCAAAGAGTCTGACTGGGTGGATCCGGCTCAAAAAGGGCAAGCCCAGCATGTCCTTGCTGTGACCTCCTCTGGACTGGATTACAATGGGCAGCCACTGACAGAGAGATGGACAGATCCACTGACCCTCTATACCAACAGAGATACAGTGCTGTAGGAAAACCCTATGGTAAGCACTTCCTCTGTGATAGGCCTGACAGAAAAACAAAGCCTGCTCAGCTCCAGGAGTCTGTGTGAGTAAATCTAGGAGTTCATCTGTGAGTCACCACATGCATACAAACCCACATGCACACACAAACCTCGGGTGCTGCATGTTTGTGCGCACGTGTGTGTGTGTGTGAGTGAGCGAGAGTGTGTGTTGTTACGTGCCCACACTATCAATGAGTGCCTCAATCGCCCGTCATCTTCACTCTCCTGATTTCTCCCCGTTGCTTCCTCCTCATCGCTCGTCTCCTCTCCTCCCTCCAGGATTTTCTCTGACTCTGATTCATCATTTCATCACAGCGCCGCGTCTCTGCCAGGCAGTGTCTCACGGTCTGTACCTTCTGAGCCGAGGTCAGTCGTGTACCTCCTCTGCACACGTGCGCATCTTAATACCAAACCAGTCATCGATGTCTGTGCGTGTCATACGGAGGCCTGTGTCAGTAACACTGCAGCGTGAATGCTTTTAGGGTTCAGTTTAGGAACGCAGAGAGTTTGATTTATAATAAAAGCTGTCTTGTGCTGCCAAGTTTTGCTGTCTTTTACATGTGCCCACATCCGTCTTGCTATAATGCAGTGTTACCTTGTGTTTTGTGTCGTGAAATGCTTCAAATGTACCATAAAAATCTGGATTATAGAATAACATATCAATAAACATGATGTGGTTTTACAACGGTACGCTGTGCACCTTATTATTTCAGGTCTGTTTGGGCATACCAATATGGCTGCTGACCCACTTCTGCTGGCTTCAATTATAGCGGAAATATTATAGATTAGTGGTTTGGACCACAAGGGGTCAGGGAAAAGAGGGGAGTTGAGCTATTTATTATATACTCTCGAGTATTAAAATAGGTAAATGTGGCAACCTGAAAGATCCTGTTTAATCTATTTTTTTGTCGATGCTGTGGTGATTTGCATTGCATTTTTTGTAGAGATCAGTTTGCAGTGACACTATGCCATGGCATTACTTTGTTTGGCCATGTTTTTTTTTTTGTTTTTTTTAATCACTGGTCAAGCGAAATACCTAAGCTAACTAGTCAAGTGTATAAGATGAAACATTTTCTCTGAATATGACAAAAGTGACAATATAATGAAGGTTCTCTCTGTATGGTGTGTACATATTTTGTATTTTTACATCGTGACATGTATGCTTAGAAAAATGTCAAATTTTATACACTAATCAGGTGTTTTTCTAGTCTAATAACATGATCGCTACAAGAACTGAAGATTGCCTCTTATGTTATTTATTGTTATTTAATGTCTGGATGTTATCTTCGATGGTTAATTACACCTGCCACTGAGGAATTCGCCAGCCTGTTAGGGTGATGATGTATAAACAGAAGTGTGGTTTCCACTGTTTTAATTCATTTTTTCACTGACTAGGATCCAGCTTGGATCGAAACATTGCCTCTAATAAAATTTGCTGCTTGGAGCAAAGGGTGCAGGTGTTACTTTCTCCTTCACCAAGCCGACTGCCCACCAAGCAATCTGTTGTTGCTGTTGCCAGAAATGGAAAATGAAACGACTTCCCGTGCTCCAGAGCAATTTCTTGGTAAAAAGACCAACCCAGTTTTCAATATTACGAGAGATCGGCTGAATCACTATTGTGTCATCGACCGCGTGTCATGGATTATTACATTAATAATAGATGCCATGCTACTGCTATTGGTTTTGGCCACCGCAAGACGTCAGAAGGGAAACCATGCTCTATGTAAAGCTTATTTCCATGTCTTATTATACACCCAGCTCCCACTGAGCCTGTCACATCCCATCAATACCACCTGAGAAAACACATAGATAGACAAGCAGCTAAGAACAGGTGAGTGTAGTGGCGTGTGCGCTAATCCCCCCTGAGATTTGCAACAGCCAGCCAACGGGAGCCCTGCACCCTGTCTAGACAGCTGGGGGAGTGTCATTGTTCAGGGCCCACGCAGCGTGTGTATGTGTGTGTGTGTGTTTGTGTGTGTATGTGCACAGTTTGTCTTTTGTTTCTGTCAGGCTGTTATCGTTGCCATCAGGGGATCCGCCTGCTTTGTTCTATCAGGATTAACAGAACGCCACTGTCTGGAGAGTCACACAGACTTTATCAGTACCCACAACTGTCTGCATGTGTGTGTGTGTGTGTGCGTGTGTGTACGTATACGCTGGAGGTGCATAGTCACCGTCTTGATGAAACTAAGGCATTCTTAACACGACTGAGCAGCTTGAAGCTGTCAAGCCTCTTCTCGTCTCCCTGTTATTCTTCCTCTCCCTCTGCCTGTTTTCTACTGGTTTCTCTCTGTCCGCCTTGCTCTCTGTGAAACCTGTTCCTCCACATACACCGTATTACTCACACTTACCTGTCCGGCATGACGGTAAGGCAGAGGGAGTGTGTGAAGAGGAGCTGGTGGTGACACAGCTGCTGACAATCTGTTCTGCGGTTCAGGAGTTTAAGGGGTTAATGGGTCAGGTCAGGCAGCTCTCTGTGAGGACTGAGGAGGGTCATTCTGAACAAATCAAACTACTGCCGGACCTCTGTCATTAAGGAGCCAAGGGTCGGAGGTGAAGAGTCAAGGCTTCCTCAGTGGGGCAGAGGAGTACAGTAATGTCTTTGTTTGCATCCAAGGCCACTGCAGGGTCATCAGTGTTAATTATGCTCTTGGCTCAGTTACAAGGCTGGAAATAGCCTTTGTCCTTCGTTATGGCCGTTTAAAAAGGCTTTCAAGATTTTAAAAGATCCATCATACATCAAGACTCGCTTCATTTACACTGCTGTCCATGCCCATTCATCACCACCCGAGTGAAAGGTAATATGAGGATAAGGTGTTAACATCCCAGACTCATATTCCATTTATTACGCTGGACCTTAGGAGTAACGCAGCACATCCTCTAGAGGCTGGGCTCTACATCCGCACATGTACTACTGGTCTGATTCATAGGCCCTGTTCAGATGTACTATAGGCAAGAGTGCATTTTGTGTTCAAAATCAACATTAAAGGAAAAGCTAATTTAAAAAAAAAAGAAAAAGATATTTTCCCTGTTTACCCATAGTGCTATCTATCCACCCAGATAATTTCTGTGTGATTTTGCGAGGTTTTCAGTCTGCTGCCATCTTGCCAGGAAGCAGTTCCCAAGGAAAAGTTTGCCCTTGAGGGCTGTGGATTATGTTGGGTCACTGTCTAATTGTTTTTGGGAACATTTGCTGCTGCTGGAATTTTCAGATTATGTTTTTGATGGTTTGAGCTCCACAAATGACATATCGATCCATCAGGATACTGCTAAACAGGGAAGACTGTGGCAGACTGTAAACCTCACCAAATCGCATAGAACATGTCTGGATGGATGAACTGTACTTGAGCTAAGTGGGAAAATCTATTTTTCTGGATTGTGGTCAAACTATTTCTTGACGACTTGTGAATGGTCCAAGGCAATCTTGACCAATCAGGGGTTATCTCACTGGTTTTGCAATCATTAAAATGCTAAACGTTTTTGCACACAGTAGAAACTTTAATACATCACAGCCCTTGTTTTAACATTCACACCTGGCATTTTCACGCATCTAAAATGCGTCTCCAGTGACCACTTGTGATTGCATTTGTGATCGATCTCAGCTCTCACTTAGAGCTGTCCAGTTGTGACAGAATCGCGTGAACAGGCTCATGGTGTTTATGGCTAGGCTGCAGTTTAAATTCATCTGACTGCCTGTTACAGGAAGGATATGCTATTCTGACTCTGAAAAACATTACAGTTTGAGAGTGAAATTAAAGACGTGATGCAACTCTATACTTAGTACGGCACATCATCAGCAAACATCCGACATATTGCAGCAATATTTTGTTTTGTTTCTGCAGTCACTTCTGGGTTTCAGAGATTGCAGTTGGAAAAAGAAGGTAATAAAAAGGTTGAGTTAAAGTCATTTGCATCAGCCTCCTCTCTCAGGGATGTGATGAGTAGGGATAAAGAGAGAGAAGGGTTGTGGAGGGGTGAGAAGGTGATATTCCTCCCCAGGGCAGTGTGCAGACAGTCTAGGCTGTCTGAGTGTTAAACTCGCCTCCTGCCAGACTCGCTGAACTCCTCTCTCTCTCCTTCACCGGCTCCCCAGCTCCCTCATCACCATGCAATTTACATACTGTAACACTTTCTTCTAATTTAAGATCTACTTGTTCACTCTATTAACACATTACAATTTCAACACTTTCTCTATTTTAAGATAGTGCTCAAAGAAAAAAAAAATTCCTGCCGCTTATTTTTGGTACTGACACTGTTTTTGCTTGCTGCTCTGGCCTACATTACCCACAATATTCTTTGAAAGCTGTAACTCTGTTGTTTACTTGAATTCCTTGTGCCTTTGAAATAACTGAGCACCTTTATGATGACAGTGAACCAGGAGACAGTGAGTACCTCTTTGTCACTTAGCCCCTCTCTTCCCTCTCCTCCTTCACCGGTCCCTCCCTCCTCTTCTCCCTCCTCCTTTATCTCCTTCTCCACGCCCTGCTTCCCAAAGTGCCCAGTCAGAATGCCTATACAGATGGCCCTGCAGCAGCCTGCTCTCCCAGTGGGAGCTGCTGGCATGGGAGGCTTTTTGGCCCCGTGCCCCTACCATCCTCCCCACCCAGTCCCTACAGGACTCCAAAAAGTCTATTGGCGTCCAGCAATGCTCGAGGTACAGGGGCAGAGCCAGCCTTGCCTCTGCCAAGCTGCATGGCGGCTGCCTGGCACCGCCGACCAGCGCGAGTGATAAATACCACACATATGTCACAGTGCACACTTTTGAACAACATCAAACCGGCGGACTGTTGTCGGTTAATGGTGTGCGCGTCTGTGTGCGTATGCGTGGGGTGGAGTGGAACTGAAAACAAATGAGTTCATTGTGTCTTGAAAAAACACACGCATGCACACTTGCACCCACACAGCAACCAAATGCAGGATTGAGTTACCGTCGAGGCATTCCAGCTCCCCACCCATTCCCCAGCCTCTCCCTGTGGTATGAGCCAGGAGCATGAGAATCAGTCGCGGGGCTCAACGCAGACATATATCTCAAATCCCTTTATTGAAATTCCCTCATGGCATCTGAGCAGGGCACCTGTTCTGCACCCACATCAGGTCCATCGGTTTCTATGTAAACCTCTCTTGGAATTCTCCTCCATGAACACACCCTGTATGTACATGTGTGCATGTGCATGTAAGCAGCAGCCAGCGATCCTCATTCCTGAGTGAGTTTGGACAGTCTATGTGTTTGTCTTTGTGTGCCTGTGTGTGTGTGTGTCATGCACTCCTATATGGGTGTGTGAGATAGCTGATTGAATGGGAGCGTGTTAAAGCCCTGTCTTGCATCTTGAACAAGAGAGAGAGCGAGAGAGAGAGGATAAAAAGCGGCATGCAAGGACTATTTATGTTGCATGAGAGAGGCGGCACACTTTTAATCCCTAAAGTCACACTGTCACCTCACCAGAATTTACATTTAGATGGAATCAAGATCAGCATTACACAAAACAATCACTTTGAGAGAAAATCTGCGCTGCCGAGACCAACTGGCTCGAAAGGTGGAGCACTATTACCCACTGACTCCACTTTCAAACCACTTCACATGTGCGAAAAATACGTGCACAAATCTATTTCCCCCGTTTGGAGAGGCTGAAAATGGAGCTCTAGACTGAATCGGAGGTCTCTGACATGTGTGTGCTGATGAGACTGGGCAATCCACCATGTTACTTAGAGATAATTGGAGCTGAGCACAGATTGGCGCTTCGTGGGCACGCAGCACACGTCTGAGCCTTGAGTGCCCTAAATCTGTCATTCAGCATGGTCATATTGCTTTAAAAAAAAACAAAAAAAACACAGTCATGCATTATTCATAATATTCCGATTTATAACCACCTCATGAGGCAATGCTCCTTTGATGGGACTCGGACAAGAGTGATTTTTGTCTCAGTCCTAAACAGGCTTAATTTTGCCTGAAGTGCCACTTAAACAGAGTGGAGCGACTGAAAGCATCCAGCACGAAAAAGCTGAATGACACAATGCCTGTGTGTAACTACTTCAGGAGTCCTTATGAGCACTTTTTAAAATTAGACTATTCATCAAAACACTCATTCAGCATTGCATCATTCTCAATCAGTGCTTTGCAGTCGCTGTGGCATAATGAAAACGTATGGGGCAGACAGGAGATGCACGTCTATTAAGCAGATGTTATTAATCTTATCATGGCTGTCTCCTCTCCTGTTACAGTGCATCTATCTGCGCTGTACAACCACCATGGGCACAGAGCATGCTGTGTGTCACTGCTGATGTATGATGTCTGCGTTAACTAATTAGTGTTAAGGGATTGCAAGGCCCGGTCTGTTCACATCTCACGCCTCATGTGTTACGATACGATCAGAGAAAGGCAGAGGTCAGAAAGGATGCGGTGCTCATCCACGGCCACACGTCTCAGGATGGGTATAATCTACAGACACACTATGGAGGTAGAAAGATTTCACATCAGAAGGATGGAGAAAAACAACTTTTACTATCATAGCGTCTTTATCGGGTACTCGGAGGCACTGTTTCAAGAGCCGGCTGTGTGTGTGTTTTCCAATGTGCAGCACTTTGGTGAATTACAGTGTGTGGTCTTCAGGGTGCAAAGAGTTCTAGGAGCCCTGCGTAAGTGTGTGTTTGCACACCCAGAAGTGTGGCAGAAATCAGCCGACCATGAGCCAGCTCTAGGTTGGAGTGTGGTGCATTCACATACAAAAAGTAGCTTGGTGAATTTCTAATTTAAGTTAGTAAAGATAACATACATGACATATTAATTAATTGATTATCATTTTTACCTCAGGCAAGTGGATTTTACATGGGTTTTGTTACCGTGGACTACCTGCTATTAAAAAAAAAAATTACACCCTTTACATTATCAGATGTCCCAGACTGCATATTTGACCTTCAGGTAAACTGGTGTCATAATCCTTCAACCCGACTGAAACACAGCATTTTCTCCAATACTCCACCCCCGTGGTCTCGTTGCAAGTGCACTGTTATGTGTGGAGTATTTTGGCTGTGGTGTTTGTTCCCATGTCATTGTAACATAAACCTAAGGATGGTGATTTATCGGCAATTTATCATATTACATAGGTTAAAGTTACACTGAGGTTAGGCTTGCCTACTTAAAATGTGGGGCACTTCCTGTATCAACACACCTACTCAGGTGTCAAATTAGTGTCAAAACCAGTTGACACAGTTGCAGATTGGAAGCCAGGGCCGATAATTATCCGGGTCTGTTGCAACGTGGGATACACCTATCCACTTTTTCTCACTTCCAATCCGATCCGTTTTGAAAAATGTGGACAAGTCAAGTGCATAGCGATGCATTATCAACAACTCGTAAGTAGATCTCATTCATAGTAATGAGCACTACAGTATAATTTCAATCAGCACAATGCATCCAGGAACACACTGCTGAGCAAGAAGAAAACCTCTGTGTTCGCTGGACTGCTGGGGAGGAAATAGCAGTAGATTAACTACACAAATATAATAATAAAATACTACAGGCGACAATGTGTGTGCACATCTATCACGTGTCGGTGTGTGCTTCGATTACATCAGTCTGATATTTGACCCGTGAATTACACTGTCACGACACAGATACATTGATGCATCTAGTTTCAAGGTTCAGAAGAAGACTGAAGAGACGTAAGATTGAAATGTTGAGGTTAACACAGAGGTCAAGCCACTGTGATACGGCAGCACTTGGGTGTTACCAGGTGGAGTTTTTAAAAGTTTTTTTAAAAAAGTGTGAAAGTTTTCAAGCACTCCGATTAAGCCCCCCGCCCACTCATCCCAGGGCACGTCGGCGGCACTGATGCGTGTCATAGATATATAAAGGTCTCCGCGCCGAAATGTCGCCCCTGATAAAGATGATAAAGACGCTCCACAAGCAAAGTTTGGCAGCGTGTGGGTGTTTTCTCTCTCTCTATTTGTCAGCCTACAGTCCTCTCCTACGCACCTGTCACCTTGTGCTCAAACATGCAAAAGCTCTGCTGTTTTATGAACCCCAAGGATGATAGCACAGCCATGCAGAGCAACACTAGCCGATGACACCATGAGGATTATTTAATATTAACTGACATAAGATTGAGTAACCTGTTTGCATAATCTACGGGGTTTATTGAACAGGGCAATGGGATATAATCATATTCCATTGTTTTTTTAACCCAGCTAATCCATAAGGACAGATCATCAATATCTGCACATACGACAGCATGCAGGCCATGTGGAGCCAGTTAAGCCCAGTGCTGGAGAGGACCGAGCGTTGCCATGGAGTCAGGGCTCCTGTTGGGAGGTAATTAGATGCCTGTTGAGATCCCACTGTGACACCCCCTCTTCTCTCTTTTATTAGATCAAAATCCCTTCCTCCCTCTCTTCATCTCTCTCTCTCTCGCTCTCTCGCTCTCTCTCGTGACAGAGCAGCAGGCTGTGACAGAGTGATTCCACATGTGAACCCTGTCTGCTTCGGCCTGTCAGCGGGATCACTCCCATCATCCCCCGTGTCAGTGGCAAAGCCGAGGTGCAGCCAGAGAACATCCGCAGCCCTGTCAGGTACGCCGGGCCATCACAATGTTCGGCCCTTTTTTCAATCCGACGCGTGCCACGCCGAGGAGCCACTTATGTGACGGGAGGAGAGGAAATCGACAAAACATGACAATCCAGCAGTATCACTGAAACTGTTTTATAAATACACAGTGACTTTGGGAATTTCCTCACATGGAGTACCCAGAAATGTAGAAAAGACAGTGTTTCCCCTTCCTTATTTTGTATTTTGCATTCTCTGTGAGCTCTCTTCTATACTGTAACTGAAAACATCTTGGCTGCGAGAGAAAGCAGCGACCGACTCTTCTCAGACTGATGGATTCAGCGGTAAATTGGCGAGGACAGGTGCTATTCTAAGCACATCACACATGAAACGCAAGTATGTTTGCTTAAGGCTTGTTGACGAGTCATGCTGGAAGCTGGAATTTATTGAGCAAGAAAGCAGAAATGCCAGTTGTGTGTTGCAACCGCTTCACGTTTTGACTGCGGGGTCACAAGGCAGTAGTGGAGCGCTGTCACGATGGCGGAGTGGAGTGGCGTGTGATCTATGATTCCGCTTGTGGCTCAGTCAGACGCACACACACACACACACACACACACACACACACACAGACAAACACACACACACACACAATTATTTTTTATTTTTATTTTGTTTTTCATTTTTGTTTTCAGTTCAGTTTAGTGAAGGCAGTTCATTTTGTAAGAACACAATGTTGCTTCAGTTTGTTTTTGTTGTTTTTCTGAAGTCTAGTTGTTGTTTTTGTTTTTTCATACCTAGTTTCAGTTTTCAGTTTTATTTAACTAGAATAACTTTGTGCCGAGGTTTAAAAATAGTATATTTTTTTGTTATTATGCATTTTATATAACATAATAGCAACAGCCCACAAAAACTACAGGTATTACACGGTCTGTTTTGTTATTATCTGACTCACAGCTCATATTTACGAGTCCCAGCCTCAGAGGTGGGAGTTAACGAGGAGCACCTGAAGGCAGCGTGACTGTTGTTGTTACAGGCAGTTTTAAAGTTTTAAAGGAGTTTTAGTTTCATTCCATCGCCGTCCTAGGTTAAAAATTAGGTGTCACGTGTGTGATTTTCCTAGCGTCCTATTGGATGTGGTGCTGTCAGTCTGGCACCGTGCTGCGCTGTGATTGGCTGGGAGCTACACACCTGCTGCCCAGAGGCCGACGCCCAGAAGAGTCCCAAGCTCAGCAAAACAAGACAAATCCTCTGCAGACACACACACACACACACACACACACACACACACACCAGCACACACTGCTAGTGGCTCACAGTCATGATGGAGAGGATTAGTTGTTT
>OMLB01029189.1:0-12261 GCA_900302555.1 Myripristis jacobus | reverse complement strand
AAGGGGAGATAGCATGAGTAAGGGAAGCAACGAGAGAGGAGTTATGAGTAAGCGGGAAAAAAGAGGAATGGGAGGGGGAAAGGGAAATCGGCAAAATCACGCAGAGGAGACAAATGAGTAAAGAGAAAGGAGGGATGACTTTGGACAAGATGCTGAGATGGCATGGCGCTGATTTTCGATATTGCCCATTTATATAATGCTACAAGTGCATTCGCCCGTGCTGATGTCCATGGGTTGAATAAAGTACGAGTCATGTTGGTTTAGAGTGGAATATGACAGCAGATGACGTCTGCAATTTAGTACCGTTGACTGCATCAAAAATAAAGGATGTGTGTAAAAATGCAAAGCTGCAAATTCCTACTTCCTATCATTACGTCCATTTCCTTCCTGTACTCCCTTCATTAGTGACCATGTTAAGCGCTACAGAATCGCTAATAAGTTAATTGAGGGCTTGTTAAGGCTTTGTAGGTGACATTGAGAGGGAGACTGGCTTCAGTGTGTGTGGGAACAAGCTTTGCATAATATTTTAAAGCCTACCCATGCTCCACATATAGACGCAGTGACTTCTCCCCCAAAAGCTGGTATTCACATCCACCCAGGCTCACCGTGTTACACACAGAGCCACAGAAACACGCTTGCAAACACACAAACACACACTCACAGTTCCCTGCTATGATCCAGGTTTGGAAGCCTTGTCAGTTTTAATTAAACACATTGTCCCCCACTAGGCGAGAAGCTGAGTGTATGCGTGTGTGTGTGTGTAGTCAGTCACCTTCTGCCTCCTGGGCTGAGCAGAGAGTGTAAGAATAAAATCTACTCTTTCGAAGCTTTGACCCCCTACCTGCCGCCCACACACCCACAACCACACATATTCCCTGTAGTGTAAAAGCAGCAGTCTGTTGGCATCATAATGCGTGCATGTGAGTGTGTGTGTGTGGGCAGACGAGTTGACAGTGCATGCAGAGAACCAGAGACAGAGTCAGGCAGGCAGGCAGCAGCTGTATTGGGACTTCCCATTGGGGCCATAGATTCGCTCCCTCTCTCGCTCTTTCCCGCTCTCCTTTCCTCCTTTGGGCTCTCTGTGCGGACAGGAAAGACCCCCATCCACATACTTACAGTACACACACACACATATACATAGGTAAACGCACCTTTGTGCACACACATACTGCTATCCCAGTGGAGACCAAACTACCCACCAACTGACCACAGATGGATGTCTGAGTGTCAAAGGGAATACACTGTAAAGTGAAATATCGGACAGGAAGTCTAGTATGGTAATTCTGTCTCTCGAGTTTCTCTTTGTGTTTGTGTGTGTGTGGGGGGGATGTGTATGTGTGTGCGTGTGTGCGTGTGTGTGTGTGTCTTTCTGGGTATCTGCTGGACAGGTTGATTAGCTAGCTGTCCAATGTCAGAATGTCCACAACAGATCAACCTTGAACAACCTTTCCCTCCACTTGATAAGGTCCACTTACCTCCAAAGCACTTATCACACTCACTGCGGTGAAGAAATTGAGCATGGAGATATTGCAGAATGGCTTGGGCTTTGAGAAAAAAAAAAAAAAAAAGATTGCTGCTATCGCCATCCCATTGCTATCAGGCAGGCATCTCTGACACAGAAATCAGAAAAGTAATTTGAAGCGATAAGACCCAATTTGTATGAATTTGTTCAAGTTGGAATTGAAGCTCATTATGCTTGAGGTCTTGTTAAACCCTGAGTGAGAGAGGGAACATAAATTTGAAATGCTTTTGAAATACAGATGGGTTACTCCATTTTGCAAAATGAAAATGTGGAACCCAGGCAAATCAAATCAGCACTAGTCTGGTGAAATCACTTTAGGAGTGTGTTATAATTCTCCTCTCCAGGAAATATCGCCTGCGTGTGATGCTTTGCTTTCTCCCACAGCACCATAAATCTCTAATAAGCGTTATGTGTACAGGAAACGAGCTTCACATATACAGAACTCAAATAAGCAGGGAGCTTTGTGATGAACAAAAAGGTGCACGATTAGCAATTCCAAACGCATTTGCGATGCCTGTTGCAAATGATACGTGCCGCCCATACCGTGATTTCAGAGCCTGTGACACGAGTCTCTGCTTTCTCCTGCAAGGCCGGTCTCTACGGATCTGTCATGCTGGACAGCTAGTTATTGAGAATAAGATTGAAAGTGAGAAATAAGAGATTGGGCGAGGAGAGTAAAAGAGACGGGAAGGGTTGAGACCGAGCGATGTGGTCGAAGGGAAAAGTGCGAGATGGTGGAGAGGGGAGAGAATGAGCAGAGGTGGAGAGGATGACAGAGAAGATAGATGCGTGCGAGAGAGGCAGTAGAGTTAATAAGATGCACAGAGAGATGGAGGATCAAATTTGAGTGGATGAATAAGGAACAAGGGGGGGCGCAGAGAGAGGGCAGCCAATGAGAGACACTGCCTTGGGAGGTGAACGATGTGGCAGAGACAGGGAGTGAAGGAATGGAGGGGGAACGGGAGCGAGAGAGAGAAAGGACAGCTCTGCTCGGCTGCTTGCTATTTCAGGTGTCATCTTTTCCAGTTGCTGCTGATTAGCTCCTGAACATATCACCTGGGGAGAAAATTAAATATTGATCTATTTTTCACTCTTTGTTCTTACCCATCCTCTTTTTTTTTTTTTCGCTCTC
Source organism: Myripristis jacobus (assembly GCA_900302555.1). Lineage (NCBI taxonomy): Eukaryota > Metazoa > Chordata > Actinopteri > Holocentriformes > Holocentridae > Myripristis > Myripristis jacobus. The sequence continues at coordinate 9,607 of OMLB01029189.1, read as the reverse complement.
CCTGCTTTTTATATATAAACTCTGATGGAATTTCAGATGTGACTGGTCAGGGGTAAGCTGTGTTAGGCTGAGGACACACTACATGACTTTTAGGCTGATTATAGTCCTGCTGGTTTGGTCATTCAGGCTGAGTTTCAACACCGGAGCAAGTCAGTGCTGGTTTGGGGCAGCTGTGCAGATCTGGTAGCGTGTGACAGCTTCAATCTTTTGCTGTCCGATCCCAGCAGGACCATCACCAGTATTTCAAACACTTGATTTTTGCTACTGAAGTCTGGTTAAGCTGGGTGTGACAGAAGAAAATGAAATCAAATTTGCTTTGACTATGTGAGAGCTCATATTCTCATGAGATTTGGGACTTTGTATGGTGTGACAACAGAAGTAGTGGATAATTATAAAATTCAACCTTTTGTCAAGTGTGTGATCCCCAAATCTGACAGCCTGTGAATGTGTAAATCCAACTGGTGTGTGTCCCATGAAGCAACCTAGTCAACAAGTGTGTGTTTCTTAAATCGCACAGGTTGTCAAGTTTATTTTCCCCAAGCCCGACCAGTAATCATGTGTGTTCCCAAACTCTAACAAGTCATCAAATATATATTCCCTAATTCCAGCTTTTTGGCTGGAATTTGTTCCAGAATTTGTTTCCGAAGTCCAGCTGGTCATCAAATCCAACTGGTAACCAAGTATATGTTCCCTAAATCCAACCATTCATCAAGTGTGTGTTCCCCAAATGCAACCAGTTATCAAGTTTGTCTTCCCCAAGTCCAACCAGTAATCATGTCATCAAGTGTGTGTTCCCTAAATCAATCTTTTCAATGTATGTGTGTTGCCCAAATCCAACTAGCCACCAAATGTGCATTCCTGAAATCCAGCTGTTAACAAGTGTGTGTTCCCTGAATCAACCATGCCAATAAGTGTGTGTTCCCCAAATCCAACTGGACACCAAGTGCGTGTTTCCTAACTCTAGCTTTTTTGGCAAAGGTGTGTTTCCTAAATCCAGCCAGCCACCAAGTGTGTGTTCCCCAAGTCCAACACACTGTCAAGAGTGTGCACCTCTATGATCCAAAACACCTGTGAAAGCCGGTCTTTAAGTGTGTGATGTCCAATGATTTCATGGTCTGCTATACTGTGCATTGTCCTGTCCTCCAGCTTCGGCTTGCTGTGCTCACAGTGGGACCCCTGTTCTCGACTAAGGGGCTTAAATGGGGCCCAACTGTGCCGTGAATGAGGGAATTTATTTAACTGCCGTGGAGCACGAGGGACACAGGGGAGCCTTGACACTCATTTGATAGCGCTGTGTACAGTACACATAGATAACATGGGTCACTGGCTGCAAACAGTTTTGTGTGCTATCAGGTGTAGATCTCAATGGAAAACCAATGCGCCATGATAAGTCTCCTCCTGTGACTGCTGCTCAGCTGTTGATTACTTCAGAGAACTGCTGAGCGATTGTCACTGCACCGGCAACCACTATTGGTTGGTCGGGGTGAACTGTTTAGCGGAGAACGCTGGGGAGATTGCACGAACCTCCGCGCGCGTTACGCTCTCACTTTAACCTAACATCATCAGGGTCGGGGGAAAAGAAGTGGCTGGCGACTCCATGTGTGCTGGGGAAGCACGTGGGAGTCGGAGGCCTCTGCAAACCAACAGTAGGAAGCGGTAGCAGCAAAGACTGTAGCACACATTGGGGATTGGATATGAGGGGACAAAAGGGAAAAAAAGAAGGTGTGTCAGACATAAAGAGGAACAGACGGAATATTAGAGTAATAAAAAACCTTCACCCTCCCCTCTCGTCTTGGGTGATATCATAAAACATCCCTACCCCTGCTGGAAAGAACAGCCAGGCATGTAAATCCTCTCCTCTTTTACCCTAACCCCTTGTCGCTCGTTCCCCTCCTCCCCGCCCCCCGTCCTGTTCTTCTCTCCGGAGCCCCAGTGTTCAGTGCGACGGCCTCAGCTGTGAGGGCCTAGAGTGGTTGTGACAGGCCAGGATAGCAGCCGTTCCCTCCTGTCGGAGAGAATCAGCTCTTCCTCTTCTGGATGACTACGGCTGCCCCCCCAGCCTCCCTACCTGGCTCCTAGGGGCCTCTAAGTAAGGGGGGAGGTTTGGTTCAGTGGCAAAATTTGCCTTCTTCATGAAGAAAGCTTTAAGCTGTTTGATATAAGAATGGCATAAACATGAAACCGGATCTTTTTTACAACACTGAACAAGAACGAGGCACAATATGTACGATGCAAAATGAGCGGCAGCAATATCTTCTTTGCAGCAGGAAGCAAAGGGGCTCATCGGAAATGTGGTTTTGATTTTAAGAAATAGCAGCTAACTGTACCACTGGCGGCAGGTAAAGGCTACACCTTGACCACGGTCTCATTTGTTAACCGAAATACGGTTACACCAGCGTATCATAATTAGTTTGAATATAATGTATTCATGTTTAAAAATGCACCAGTTAATACCTCTAATGCAAGAAAGAATTTGATATTTTTCTTTGGATATATTATTTCACTTTTACACCAATTCTGACAGAATGACAGATTTGTCATTTTCTCAACAGCAACACCATCACTCACAGAGTCACAAATATTTTTATTTGCCACTGTCAACTTGTTAATTGCATTACAATTATGAAATTCATACTTTGCATTTTCAATAATATGATGGTTGCTGAGATTTAAATAAATAAATACATACATACCTAATTATCGTTATTATGAGTGTTTTAGCGGTCTTTATTTTCATACTAACTTAATTTCTTCTCCGATGCACAAGGCTGCCACTCTTCCCTGCTTTGCTGCTACACACACATCCCCGACCTGATGTGCAATCCATGTCAAGATTATACAAATGATGTACATGAGTCTCTCCCAGGTGCACCACACATTATGTTCTGCCACAGTCTAATGCACTCTCTGCCATGAAAATGAAAGGGAATCATTAAATTCTTCAATTTGCTCTGAATTTGCATGTGTTTTTCAAGTTGTCTGTAAACAGTAACTGGACACTTTGACACAACCGGGGATTCCTTTCCTGTCCTTTCCAATATTACCACATGGCTAGCAGAATATCAATCTTAGCACCTATTGTAAGCATATAAAAAATGACAGACAAAAAATAGGCAAATAAAAAAAGAGATTACTAAAGTAAGGCAGCAGTAAGGTGTGATATACTGTAAGATACTGCTGGTACTGTTTTCTAGTCACAGTCACTTTGTAATGCTGATATAAAGAGTTATAAAACCCTAAAGGTTTTATAAAAAAGGATAACACCACGGTAGGAGCATCACCGACATTATACTGTTGTTGGAACAATGATGACAAACTACAGAAAAAGCTCAAGCTAGTTTTCAGAACGTGCAAATTTTCCGCCACCATTTTCAAGATCTGTGAAGGTAACAACATTTGGTAAAATGCTAATTAGGCTAGTAAACATACTCAAGTGCTGTTAATATTGGTAGCATTCTCAAGTTCAAGTGGAGATAGTAAGCGATGCTTGATGACAGGTTTTAAAACAATTTGATCACTAAGGCCTCAGTGGAAGTGGCTCAGTAGAATAATGGTGTAAATGAGTGAAAGCGTGTGACTGTTACCATTTGACAAGTCATCCTCAGTGTGTGAGCACATAGGCAGAATGGGGTTTTTGCGTATGACATTTGTGGGAGCAGGGGATTACAAGGTGTTATTTTGATTTAACTAAAAACTGTGGCTTGGCTGGTTTTACTGAAAAGAGGGTTTGTATATCCCGTGTGCCTTTCTGTCCTCTTTGCCTCTCTAAGCCATCAAACCTTATTGTCCTTGACTTGGTATCTGTAAAGCAGGGGCTTGTAAACCAATTTTTGCTTTTTTCCCCAATCGACCTCTCTTTACCACTTTAGTGAACAATCACTAGGAAAAAAAAAGCTTGACCTTTGGTTTTATAGACCATTATGGGTATGGACAAAAAAAAAAAAATGTCACAGTGTGATTCCTCTAACTACCTAAGGTACTGAAGAAGAAAATCTCCACAGCCTTCAGAAGCACCAGGCGGAAAAGGCCTTTGTAATTTGCACATGCTGTGTTTGTGTGTAAGTGTGCACGCTGTGTGTACACGTTCATCCGCGTGTGACCGTTTGAACTTTCACGCACCATAAACAGCCATCAGGAGGACACTTGTAAACCTATAAGATGGAGGAAAAGACAGCTTTTGCATTAAAAAGATGACCCCAGAACAGATGGGATGCTCTGCTCTGCTGACGAAGCCCAAGGCCTAAGACCAGCGACTCCATCATGATGACCACTCCACTGTGGCTTCCCCAAGAGAAACAGCGACTAAATTTTTATTGGCTCCGGTTCAAATATCCAATCACTCAGGGCCAGGGAATGCCTCTCTTTTTCCCAGCCTGACTTCATTGACTTTATTTGAAAAATCTGAGCAGGCCAAACAGGAAATGTGCTTTCATTTCCAGAGGCAGCCGAGAGCCAAGATTGAACGCCATTTTAATGAGCTTTCCCAATGAGGTGCCACCTGTTTTATCCAGATAATTGGATGATTGGCCACCCCTAAACGACCCCTGCTTGGCAAGCTCTTGCTCTTTCAGTCTTTCGCTCTTTCTTTCCTTTCTTGCTTTCTTTCTCTCAGACACGTACACCAGCATGCTGCTCCCAAGAATAAAACGGGAAGTATGTACTGTAGAACACGCTGTTATCGCAAAGACTCAACAGATGCTTGAGGGAATTAAATGCAGGCAGGAGGCCTATACAATTTCTACATGCTGAAATTAAAGTGTTGCCTGGTATTGCAAACTTCCCCGGCACCACGCCTGAGAAGAGAGCTCAGAATTGGGCTTTTTTTTTTGCAACATCAAACACAAATCTTTCCCAATAAAAGTACAAAGAAAATACAATGAAAATTACCTTCTTTCTATGCCATGCATGTCTGCTTGCTCTGGTTTCTATATAAATTATGCTGTATAGAAATGGCATTACACCATTACTTAGGGTAATTATAGCTGTCCCAGCTTGGAGGAAACACTTACCTAACCATTTTATAATAAGGCTTTATTACATTTAGTCTAAATGACTCTACATTCTGACATGTCACAGTTGACTGATGAACACAGTTTAACATTAACCTTATAGTTTTCTGTGTCATTATTAGTCCATTTGCTGTACAGCGGAAACTGGACTCCCCACTGAGACCATTCACATGATTATATCCATTTCAGTGTGCTGCTGAACAGCACCGACTGTGATGGGCTCGATAATTTCATCAGCTCACACTGCCCTCTCTAACACAGCTGGGCTGGGATCAATTCACTTATAGCTCACTCTATTCAGAATGGAAATTTACAGACTAATGATGGAGCCTTCATAGCGTGAACATTCCTGCACAGACCTGATATAAGACCCTTGCTGCGACAGATAACTCCATTTCTTTATTTAAAGAAAATTTATTTCCTGAATTGCTCAAATGGACCCCATTTGGTTTACGAGTTGTCAAAATCCCTACTATGGATGATGAGACTGAAGATTTGCTGCAGATTGATGTTGCCTCTGCAGAACGAGATGCAGTCCCCTATAGTAGTCAATGTGAAAAAGAATGGCATCACCATGGGGAATTAATAGGATTGACTCCAGCTGATCAAACATGTCAGGGCATAGAATTTATCATCGTTTTCTGATTTTCTGATGGAAAAAAAGTGAGATTCCTATATGTTTCAGAAGTTGTCCCATTAATATCCATAGAAATAATCGTCATTAATCATTAAAAAAAAACGGAAGGCGGAAGACGGAAGGCTATATGTTTGACAAAGCAATATCTTTGGTCGTACCACTTCAGCATTTTTAACAGTCAAATAAGCAGAGTCCAGAGCTCCTTCCTGACTGGGTACCTGACCTTTCCACAGTAGCTGCCCCTCCATTTGCCAGACCACAGGCCCATACAGGCAGATAATAGGCATCCCCAGGAGTCACCATTACATCCATGCATCCATACTCACATGCATAGACGCAGGCATTGACGCACATGAAGAAGTGCTGTACTTGTGCATCCAAATGTCAGGCATATTTGTTGGTTAAAGGGCATTTGACAGAACAGCTAAAAGTGAAAATGGGAAGGAAGGAAGGAAGCCTGGTAGAAGTTGGACTGTAGACAGGTGGGTTGATGGATAGACGGACCGAACAGGAAGGATTCATCTACCAGTGGCTGTCAAAAGGATCCGCAGCAAAATGATGAATACTTTTTCAATATAATTCACTAGAGACTAGACAGAGAATGCATGTGAGCGACTATACTGTATAATCATAGGTTTCACTTTTACCATTATATGGTATTTTAAAATGCAATGACCAACACTTAACATTAACCAGTTGTTTAAAGTGACAGTTAACCCTAAAGCAACATATGACCCATAAAACATCTTGACCCTAAGAATGTAGTCACACAGTTTAGAATGCAAGCCTAAAACTCTCACAAATCAATAAATAATATTCCCCTGAACACTTTTTCTTGAATTTCACCGTAGGGTCATGGAAATTTACGATGCCCTTTAATTTCCTAACATTAGCGTAAGTTTTAGTTGCCTGATGTTTCACCTTAACCAAAGTTGTTTTACTCCCCTCAGCTGTTGGCTAACCTTTTCATATGACAAACATATGAAAACGAGTCCAATTTGTTTTGTACTCCTTTCAAGGTTGAGTGATGTCACATAATCCAAACCCTGCAACACACTCTGCATTTCAGTTTGCCCTCATTTTGCATGATTTTGTAAGATTGTGGTGCTGTTATCTCCATACAGGCAAGCTGTGTGGAGAGTTTTATGATTCAGTTCCAAATCAGCAACAACAATCTTTCTACATGGGGGTCCTTGGTGAAAATGTTTCATGGGGGTCTGGGGTTTCATGTTTATCTGTTTAGTTTGTTTGATAGCCCCTGGCAGGGAGGAAAGGACTGACCAGTGGATGAACAGATGGATTGGATGAGGAAGAGAGGTGAAGATGTGGTGTGTGAAGAGTGCATGGATTGAGAGATACATGCAGTGGTGGGAAAAGAGATAGAGTTTGTGTTTGTGTGTGTTTGTGCACACACAAGTGTGTTCGTGCAAGCTCATGTGTGCGCGTGTGTTTGTGCGTGCGTGCATGCGCGTGTGTGTGAAATGTTTGAACCTGAGTGGGGGGAGACAGATTTAGCTGGGTAATTGAGTGCTTAATCCCATCAAAGACTGCTCCATGCCGTCCGCTTCTCCCCTAATCTGCCCATAATTACACACTCCCAGCATCCAACACACACACACACACACAGATATACACATACACTCTCTGGTTCAGCCTTGAAAAAGGTTAACCCAAAGGCAATTGGTGATTTTTTTTTTTTGTCCCATGGCAACTGAAATTATGGTCTCCTTTTTTCCCAGACAAAATCTCAGATCTTTTACAAAATAAACTCAACAACAACCATTTTTTTTTTATCACATCATCCCAGTCCCCCACTTAATATGGCTCTGTCACATTCACATTACAGAGAGAGCTCCCTTAGTGTCCGTATTTGGTTTCAGGTTGTCCGCAGAGATAAGACCATTTGTCTGTCAGCGTATGATATATATGCTACACAGTCTGCGAAATACACTCTTAACCTGTGGGTCAGTGCAATGAATCGCAGCACTGACACATCTTTGATCAAGTAACTAAATGTCTCCAATGGAATAGTTATTCCACATAAATCCAAGCAAGTCCGGGTAAAAGGAGGAGGGTTTTTTTTTGGCTTGGCGTGGCTAAAGGGGCTAACGCTGATGCTAATAAATAATATGGTAAATACTGATGCTTTTACGCCTCAACACTTCCAGCTGTCAGGTCCAAGGGAAGGCAAATAAATACTGGCGAGCAAAGGAACCAGGAGAGGGAGAGGAGAGGAGGAGAAATGATCAGGTAGGACTTGGGGAGGGTTGGCCTGCCTGGGAAAATGTTGGAAAAAGTAAACGAGTAAAGCTAGTGAACCCTAACAAAACCCTGACTTTGCTCTTGAGCAAGGCACTGACGGCAAAATTAAACTGTGGCTAAATATCAACACTCTACCTCTTGGCTTCTACATTCTCCCAGGCTGCTAATCCAGAATACTTTATTTATCACTCAGCTTAGCTTATATAGTGCAGCAAAACAGCTCCCAAAATAACATGTTTAATGCATAAACAAACACAAACAAAGTGGATTATGCAAATATAAAAAACAACCAGTCCTGGCGCGGTCTTATTTTCACTATTTGAATTGGAAAGTAGAACCGGCAGGAAACTCTCACATCGTAACCTTGCGCCAGGAAGAAGCAACCTGATAGCACTTTCACAAATAATTGTAATTACACCAAAAATGGGTACCAGGACTTGTTTTCTATACGGGCGTAATCCACTTTCTTCATGTTTGTTTGTGTTAAAAGTGTTATTCTGGGAGCTGTTTTGCTATGAAACATGTATACATTATTCTGGATTAGCGGTTCAGGGGAGCACAGAACAGCTAATAAGGATATTTCACGACCAGGGAACTATACAACCCAGCACTCTACCAAAGTTCAATTTTGCTATAAAGACTGTGGTTGTACTGGGCATCTGCAAAGTATAAATATATGTGAGTGAATGAATGTGAAATTGGACGGGAATGAAAAGGAGCATAAAATAAGATGAAACTTTATGAATGCTGTGGGAATACTGGCTCGTTGCAGCAGCAAAATAACACAAAACAACATTTCAGCATTATGATAGCGTGCAAAACAACAGTCTACCACACTTAGCCAAAGAGAATTAATGGAAATATGAACATTGTGAAAACATAATCCCTGGATAAATAAAGGTTAAGAAAAGATGTTAGTGTGGTTGATATAGGAGCGGTAATAATGTGGGTGGGAAAAAAATAGAATGGGCCAAAAACCAAACAAAGGAAGAGAGAGAGAGAGGGAGAAGGGCTGAAACAGACAGAGCTGACAGAACGCCTGCCAAATTTAAGCACCCATCCATCACATCAACCGCAAACACACACACACACACACACACACACACACACAGCTACAAGAGCTCCATCAAATGGTGGAGGTGAGCCAGCGTGCATGGTGGCCAGGTTGACCTCGCGTCTTGCTCAGGTGTCCATCAGCTCAGACGGAGAGCGAGTGCAGTGAGGAGGCAGCGGGGAGGAAGAGCAGGAAGAGGCGACAGACTGCCAGCTCGCTCGGTGGCAGAGCAGCGTGGCCTCTGGCACTGTCACCACCACTGCCACTGCTGTTGTTTTTGTTGTTGCTGTCAAATGACGACAGGACAGAGAGAAACAAGGGGAGAGGCAGGGAGAGAGGAGATTAGGGAGGACTGGTACTCAGTGACGCATTAAAGTAGTACAGCGTTGGAAAGTGTACCAAAATATCCTGCACAATAAAAACTTACTTTTCAAGAATCTGAAGTAGAAGTGATACACTTAGGGTGACCAGATACATGGAGGCATCTCGTCTCCTCTTGTTCCAGAAGGAGACCAACCTGTTAGTCCATGTTGCTCACTGCTGTCATGCAGTTTGATGTCTCCCTGCCCTCTGTGCGAAATGCCAAATTCTTTCCTGCAGACTTTGCAAATGCTTTGTTTGGATCTCGTAAGGCAGCAGTGATCC
>OMLB01029188.1:0-12191 GCA_900302555.1 Myripristis jacobus | reverse complement strand
TCGGGCAGCGCGGTGCAGACGCTGTTTGTCTGGCTGCGTGCAGATGGCGCGCCTCAGGCTCCGCTCCTCTGCTTTTTCACTCTGTAAATCAATAACGCCGCTCATGTACACACACAAACACACACTCACACACACACACATAGACACACGCACACACACCCACACACAGACTCTGTCCCCTGATCCCCACAAGTGATTTTGTTTCAGTTGATGCAATATTGATAGCAGATGTTAGGCCTTGTGGATCTTTTGTTTCTCAGTTCATCTGGTTGCGTTCAACAAAGTTAAAGATGAAGTTGACTGATGGCATTATAATTGTTGTTGTTTCAAATTTTTCTGTAGGTACCACAATATCATTAGTACAATTTTTTTTTGTGTTTTGCACCAAAGTAAATTGAACGTGCAGGGTTTCTTTCTCTTTACATGACATTTTATTGGTCAGAAGTAAATTAAAAATGGAAACTTAATACTCTAACATCTTTTTAACGAGTTTCTAACAAGTTTTTTTTTCTTCCATGTACTGAGCACGAGCTCACTTTTTATCCAGTCCTCAGATGATTTTCATTTCCATTAGCAGAGGGCACACAAAGTCCAGTGTGTATGGAGTAATTTAAATGTGCTGTTCTTCTTCCAGCGGCGGAAAGAGAACTGTCAGCATCATTAGTACAATTTGCATTAGCAGTGGTCACTTCATTAGCTGAATCAGCAGAGATATAGCACCACCGCGCCTACAATCAAACAAATGAAAGCGATTTGCTAAATTAACGACATCTATGATTGTTCATCGTGCAGTCCCCGCTGTGTTAATATCCGGCCCTCAGCATGCCTGGCACGGCTGATTATGGTAGGAAGCATTTTAAAAAATCACTCTCTCAGCTTCCTGACAGACACAGTAATTCCTCTGTTCACAAACATTTTTGGAAAAGTCCCACTGAAAAGCTTACACTCTTTTTTTGTCTTGATGTGTAATCAGAAGAGCGTGTGCTGACATGAATAGTTTGTGATTATGGATATAAATGTGCATCATCAGCTCTGTCATTGAAAACATTTTACATATTGAATGTTGATGCTATAAGAAGTCAATAATAGAGCTGTCCACAAGCTTCTGAAGTCTGCTCCCAAATCCACAAACTATGCCAGAGGAACTGACATTTATCACCAGTGAAGATTGCTTCAGTGAGGCAGCATAAAAACACACACACATAAAAAAAATAAAAAATAAAAATAAAAACCCACTGATCATTTGCCATCTGAGAGCACTGAGCATTGCTCTCTTTCACTGTCATTTATGACGTGCCGATATGATTGATTATGTGTTTTGATTTAAAAATTGTTGCCATAATAGCTAATGCCTGCTATGGGTGATGAAGCACTTTCATGAATAGTGCCAATTCTGCACTCCATTAAAACATCACTCAGTTTTCCATTGCGTGGACCTTCCATTCAGACGGGAATTAATGGCTGTAATGGCCAGGGTGGGGTTTACTGCATTAGGATTTATGTCCAACATGTTGCCCAGACAAGCCGTTCTCACAACATTTCTGCATTATGCAAAGTGAGTGTCGGCAATTTCGCAAGAATCCCTTCGCTGCAAATAAGCCAGAGGCAGGTCTTCTCAATTGGTCCTAATGCATTTATTGTTTAATTGGCTTTGACACTTTATTGTATTTCCTTCCCACTTTGCTAATGCCACGGGGAGCTGTGGCCCCGGCTGGTGCCTCATTGACGAAACTTGAGCTCAATCAAGACGATAGACTCCTCCAGTAAGGACCTCCTGATTGTGCCGTGTCAGAGATTTTGCATCCAAGTCTTCTCTCTGAGTGGGGGGGCAGCTTTAGAAAGTGGAATCTGTCATCCAGACACACTCATTACATTCGACAGGGCCACCACTAATCATGGCTCCGGTTGACGCTGCAGTAACTGATAGCCGAGGTGATTGAAGCTGGATCTGAAAAACTGGTGAATTGGACACTTGCTGGGATGTTTTCTCGGTAATGCTTTGATATTGTATTTCAAGACTGAATCTCTGTTTTCTGTTCAAAGACCAGAACGAGATTTAGGAACAATGGTGAAATTGATATTGATGCAGTGTAGACATTATGATACTCTGTGGCTTTGCAGTTGCATCACAAAAGTGATGATGATGAGGTAGATTTGCTTCCCGACTCCTCAATTTGCAGCAGGAGACGAGTTACATCCATCAACCCAGACAAACTCTTAGCTAGCTAACTAGCCAGCTGGCTAATTTAGAAGCAACACAACAGTGGTCACGTGCAGCTACTCACCATCATTAACACTACTGACCAGATATAAGCACAAATGTACAAAAGAGTGGGTAGCCTATCAGGTATCGGTTGCTAGCTAACAATCAGACCTTATTGAAACATAAAATCAATCGAATTTATCACAAAAAGCACAGATGTTGTATCTATTCTGCTCAAATGCCCAAGTGGTAATTTTAGAAACAACGACATATTTAGTGCCACTGTTCCCCAAGAACTGAAGACCTCCAATATGGCCACCAGCAGTGGTGTGTGTGTTAATATGAATCCCACCAAAGTTCTGGGCAAGATGCTATTTTAGCATGGTCAAAGCACAACTGAACTCTTGTACAGTGTTGGGTTTTATAGTTATCTGAGCATTATGAGTCCACATGGTGGTGAAATATCCTCATCAGTTGCTCTGTGCTTCTGTGAGCTGCTAATCCACAAACCTGTACTTCTATCTCTCCTTTCACTTCCATTATGTGGTAAAACAGGTGCCCAATTATCACTTTTAGCACATGAACTGACACAAACTGATTTTGAAAGGTCAAAGATACCACTGTATGACAAAACACTTTACATAGGCTAATACAGTTTACTGGTTTTTATCCAATGTGCACATTTGTTGTCCTTGTGATTGGACTCGAAACATTAGGAGTCCATCCAGCAGCTATATACAGCCTGGCATGCTAAAAGTGTGATTTTGAAAGCCACACAATTTTGCTTTAAATTTAGAGTCGTGGTTGGGGAAGGGCTTATATCAAAATTATTTAATGACTGGGCAACAAACCAACAATTTTTCTGACCAATCACAGCCAGTGTGGGTGTATCTCTCCCAGACCTCCAGTGGAATTCATAATAATGTTGTGTTGTTGCGTGAAAAAGCCTCTCCATTTTAGTTTTAGGGGGCGCACCGGTGGCTCACCGGGAATGAGCGTGTACCACATACCAGGGCTTAGTCCCGATCGCAGCGACCAGGGTTCAAATCCAACCTGAGGTCCCTTGCTGCATGTCATCCCCCCTCTCTCCCCTGCCCTTCCTGTCTGTCTCCACTGTGACTGTCAAAGCTGGAAATGCCAAAAAAAAAAAAAAAAAAAAAACCTTTCAAAAAAATAAATAATTTTTAGTTTTAATTTTTAATTTCAGTCAGTTTCCAGTGTGGGTTTGCTCGTTTCAGCTCAGCTTTTATTGTTTAAAAATGTTTAGTTTTAGTTGAGTTGTTATTGGTTTCATTATTAGTTTGAGTTAGTTTTTTATGTTGACATCCGAGTCTCAACAAACATCAGCGCCAACACCTCCTTATGACTGTTGTGTTGATAATTTTGACCAAATTGACACACACAAAAACTAGTCATTTTGTGTATATTTAGTTTTGTAAGTTCACAATATTGTTCCAGTGAGTTTGTTTTTTCTAAAGTCTAGTTTTTATTGTTTTTATTTCAGTTAAGTAGATGTTTTTTCCTACACCCAGTTTTAGTTTTTAGTTTTGTTCTAGTGAACTGTAACAACCTTGGACCTTTTTTGTGTTGTTTGTGTTGCTGTTGCACCTCTGGCACAGTCATTGTAGCTTTCTGACAACTAACATTTCTATTTTGATAGATGGTGATCCAAGGCTATTAAATCTTGAACATCAGGGGCATTGCACATCTAGTCCCAGGCTATAATGTGATGCCAAGTATTGTCACCATATCAGCCTTGGTGACTCTGCCCCTCACTATCCATCGCATCGCCCGGAGCCCCCACAGTCCAGCGGGATACAAGCCGACACAGCTCAATTATTCTTCTCTATTGGCTATGACAAATCCCATAGAGAACGCAGCCGAGCATGCCCACTTGTCTGCCTGTCTGCTTCCACTTCACTTGAAAGCATCCTTTGAAATTACCTTTGCAGAAGCTGAAACCAGAACCAAAATACTCACAGCTTGTGAGCAGTGAGCCAGGTATTTAGTGATGACAACCCAGTCATAGCCAATAACTGAATGTTTCCATTGCCTTTCCCTACAGCAAGGCATACAAGGCCAGTGCACAGGAGCCAACATGTCTAACCATTACATAACAGCACTGTGCAAATGCCAACAACCTTCAGTGCAGGAATACTCTTAAGTATACTTTGTGTTGAGTAAAACTCACTTTTCTTCTGCTGCAAAAATGCTGTATCTGCAAATGAGACAAGACACTTTATTACTGTGTGCCACTATAAGAGCAGTGCAATGCTCACTTCTGCTGCAACCCACTTTTTACACCCACACACACGGAGGTAAACATGTACAGTACACATGTGCACACACTGTGGGTGACCTTTGCAAGAAATAATAAAAATCTATTTGTGCAAAAAAAAAATGCAAAAAAAAACCAACACATTTCTGCAGGAGGCTTTTATCAGGGTTGCATGACAAAGAAACGGTGGATTTCAAACTGTTGTTTTGCCCTGTTACACCACAGCACGCAATTTTTTTCTGTACGAAAACAATGGGGATTTTAAACGGGAACTTCAGACAGACAGAAGCAGGAGAAAGACTCGTGTGTGAGATGGGTCGATTGTAGAGAAGTTGCAACTCTCCAGCCATCTGAACTTTGACTGACCTTCTGTAGAGAAAGAGGGAGGGATTACATCGGTCCAGAGGATTTTTCAACTGTCATAACCGTTCCCCTGCAGGAGCCAAGTGAGCCGAGAAGGCAGACGGAGAGTTAAGAAAATATGACAACATGGTGATTCTGAGCCATGCGACTGCGGCGGGGGCCAGTGAACTCTGAATCGGCTCTCTGTAGGCTCACAAACATCTAGAGTACAGTAAACAAAGGAATGAATAAAGTGTGTAAAGTCATGTTCACTCCAGCGCTGGCCTGTGAGTCATTGCCTCAGAGCGCATAGCGATAGCAGATGACAAACAGCTTGATGGACCAAAATATCCCCCATATTGCCACATTCATTCAGACAAGCTCAGACTATTCAAACCAGCTGTTAAAAAACTATTCAGCTGGAAGTACACACCCAAATTAAAAAATAAAATGTATTCCAAATGTATGACAAATGTATGACATTTAAACTTGTTTTTCTTTTTCCTTTCTTTTTTAAAGTGAAGATTCACAGTTGTTACGTTTTGAGTCAAAACATTTCAAAAAACAGCTTTTGTTCTGTCTCAGTTATGTTTCACAACTAGTTTCAGTGGTAATTCACATGGCACACCCTCCATATAAAACTTTTCAAATCTTCCAGTAAGCTTTGGTTTTTGGTTTTAGAGTCAACAAACCTCTCATTATGTTACTTTTAATCAAGGTCCAGCTTTCCTACACTCTTATTCTTGTGTCTGTCAATTTATTCTTACAAGTCTTTAAAAAAAGAACCTCACATCAAAACAAACATGCCTTAAAATAAAGTACGCCACTTGCATGGACATAGTTAACTTCAAAATAACCTGTTAAAGTGGAAGAACATGCATTCTTAAAACATGTGAAGTTTCAATGTTTACTCATTTTTTTGAAAACACAGCACAATATGAGCTAATGGGCAGAGATCCAGAGAAAACAGATGTTCATATTTAATCTGATTCCTATAGTTGTAAACCTAGTCTAAAATTGAGACTTTTATATGTTTGAGTTACAGTAAACATGTACTTTTCATATGACTATTAACCCATCTGGGGAAAACGGGTCATTGCATCAGGAAATGCTGATAGGAAACAGAAGAGAAAAATGGCCACAAACCGAAAATAAGCAATTAAACAAAGAGAAGCAATAGGAAAAAAAATACACTGTGGGATTATATAGACAAGTTTTGACAAATTCAACATGTTATGGGATTTGGGAAGGAGTATGGATTATTCACATGTATGGATTTAGTTGTTAAAATAACATTCTTAATTTTTACTTAAATATGAATCACTGTGGATGGAGTACAATGTTATCGACTACCAACACTCCACCTGAAAGCCCATGTTGCAAACTCAAAATCAAGAGCACATTTGATCTAACAGTGCCAGGGTGCTAATGTTGTTCATCCTGGTTCACTGGAATGACTCTGCAACACTTACAAGGAACAGAATTTTAATTGATGTCATTAGTAACACCTGTGTTAACCTGTTTCATGTCAAAATGGCTGCTATGAAAACAGTCTATTGCAACCACTGCAGTAATTGAACATAAAACTGATTACCAATGAGTGTAAGTTATGAATCAGCACACATTTGCGCACACAATTGCCTGCATTTATATACTTGTATTTGATTTTTTGTTTTGTTTTGTTATTCTCCATCAACTGAATAGTGATTTACTATTATAGGTTGCTGGAACCAGGATATGACTATGTAGAGCATGTGAAACTTACTGTCCACCACATTTTCTATAATAAAACTGGTTTCAATAAGCTATATATCTGCATAATTTTAAATGATGAATACTGCAAATACCTGCCTCACCAGATCATGTCGTGGTAAATATAAAGAAGGGTAAACTATGACCTCCGAATGGAAAACTACCATGGGCTGAACCACAAACAGCATACAAACAAGTCAGTTACATTTTCATGTCAGGCAAATTTGGCAAACCCTTTTATGCAAATAAAAATGTGAATAAACGACACAGCTAGATGCTAACTGCATCCCTGATTATAAGGCAAAACCATAGGCTTCCCATTATGTCCTCTTGCACCAAATGTGTGGTTGAACATTTTCCATATTTAAAACCTATCCATTTTATGTCATCCATCTTATGTCCTCTCTCCACACACCAGCCATCAGCACTGGAGTGTTGCTTTTTTTCAACTATCAAACACAATCATGGTATTTCAAGACACTTTCTTCTACCAGGACTCTCTGTGATTGGAAGCTCTGATCTCAATCAGTGATTTAATCACAGCTTTTGTGATAATTAACTGAAGAGGCCAGGTTTTCAATCAGTGTATTTCTGTTCAGCATTCAGTGCACATTATCCATTACTGATGTTGATGGAGGCTTCCACTCTAGTGCTCCTACCAGTTAAGAGCAAATAGGAGCTGTGCAAATACTGTAGCTTCTGATCTCTGAGCATTGTCCTCACAAGTACAGTATGTTAGATATATGTACAATACAATAGTGAGACAATGGAAATGTACTGTAATAAGTGGAAAAATCCACACTACGTCATTCTGGAACCTGAGGATGTTTGCCCAACGAGAGTAATCTCAGATCGATTGTACAAATGAGCACAGATGACTAGCAGAGGCACCATTTGTCCAGATAAGCACGTCACGGCTTAGCTTTGACTGGTGGTAAACAATGGTGAACTTCCAAGTTAATCAATATTCGAGGCTGATATGCATGAGGAACACACAACACACATGGCACCATTTAGGAACACAACAAGGCTTTGTGTGAAGCCCTACAATTCATGCTAATTCTACACTTGCATGAGTAGAAATGTGTATTATTAATGAATTCACACATTCCAAGAAATATTATGAGTGAATAAAACTAGGGTAATCTTGGCAACCATTTTTTACAAAAGCACTGCAATTTGCTGTAGAGCTCCAGGTTTCATGTTCTCATTCAGCAAGAACATTAGCAGCTGTCTGTAGCTTTTCAAAGTCATATGCACATCACACAGACGTTTTGATAGACTTATAGTAATGTCTGATATTTATAAGTTAATGTGTCTATGAGAATAATGAGTCAACCTATATCCATAGAGAGCTATTAAGAAACGATTCATGAATCATAAAAGCTTAAAAAAAAAATTTAACATTTACGTTAGTTACCCTTTTGCAGTCCTCATCCATCTTCCACTTGGGGAAGCTTTGCTTGTAAGTAATTGTAACTGATCTCTTAAAAATACTATGCATGCATATTTGTGTTGGCCCTGTACACTATGTACATTGTACACTTATTTGAATTAGATTGCTAGCTGTTGATTGTTATGAAAACTGTGTTATTTCTTGTGATAATATTGAACATTTCATTGCCAGTAACATTTTATATACATATAGCAGTGATAGATAATTCATGCCATCTGTTGAACATCCATTAAAATATACTGTACAATTATATAAACTATTTACACAATATACACAGAATACTTACCGGTGATTGAAAATACTTTTTATATAATGATGCTGAAAGTGTTTCCTGTATTCTTGTCATCTCAGTTTCACACTACATGTTCACAAGAACACTCTGTGACTATGTACAATCTGAATGGGACTCACAAGTAAAAATCATATAATAATCTTTCCCAAGACCACCAAACACTGAATGTAATTTTTCTCCTGCAGCTTTCGGTCAGGTTTTATTCCTGATGTAGTTTTAAAAGGTTTTTACCCATGCAAATGTTAATGTCAGTGAAACAAGACAAGCAATAGGAACATTCAGTGCATTGTGGTCACCTGGCAAAACAGAAATAAATAACTGTGTATCATCTGCTTAAAAATGGGAATTGACACGGTGATGATTTATAGTTTCC
Source organism: Myripristis jacobus (assembly GCA_900302555.1). NCBI lineage: Eukaryota > Metazoa > Chordata > Actinopteri > Holocentriformes > Holocentridae > Myripristis > Myripristis jacobus. The sequence continues at coordinate 3,495 of OMLB01029188.1, read as the reverse complement.
AAGTGGGAGCATCTGTAAGGAAAGCAGAACTGGGCCAAGAATGCTTCCTTGAGGAATACCATGGTCAATACCATGAGTTTCTGCTACATGACTACTCAGGCTGACAAAAAACTGTCTACCAGTGAAGTAAGACACCAAGCTAATACACAGCCAGAGCCCCGCCCTTTTCTCAAGCCTGTCAGTTAAAATGTCAATCATGTCCACGCTGTGCAACATTCTGAATGCATGTGGACAGCAAAACTTCAGCCAAGGTTTTTATGTAATCTTGATGCTGTAGGACTTGTTTTTTTATCTTCATGTCCCTTCATTCCTCAGAGCGATGTGCTGTTTTGCACCATTCGTTTGTGTTCACCTCATGCAATCATCACATTCACAAGAGTCTGTGATTTGGCAAGAACACTAAACTGACTAACGTTTTCATGTCCACACATCCCCTCCTCCCAACACAGCATCTATACCCATCCGCACCCATATCATTAAGTCCACAACTGCTTGCAAATGTATTGCTTTTTAGGTGGAATTTAGCTTTAATGGTCAAGTTACACTGTTAGTGACAACAGCCATGTGTCATATGGAATATATTACATAAACAAACATTGGCTGAGGTGCTGGAGGACGAAATGACACAGACAACAGTACTGCTTCAACACACAACTTTTTATACTATGTTAAGATGATAAATGGATGTGTTTACAACTATTTTGCAAGACAGTTTTGGCCCCATCTGCCTTCTGCAGCTGGGGTTTGTGGGCATGCACTTGTGATATGATGCAGTATATTTCTGAGCTGCCAAGACAAAGAGCGTACCTCTGCTGAGAATGACGTTGTGTGGTGACTTGTGGATCTCGCTGGCAACTTCACACACACCTTCCAGAAACAATCCGTCTATACTGAGGATAGGGAAGAGACTGGAAGCACAAACTCCACTGGAAGCACAAGGAGAGGAGACGACAGAGCACAAGAGGACAGGAGAGGAGACAAGATAACAGGCAACAGAGGATAAAAGGGAAGAAAAAAAGCTAAATTAGCTTAATATCGAAGATTTTCATTCTTTGAATTAGATTTCAGATGCACAATCACTTTTATTCACAACGTAAATACTCCACAGCATCCTGCTTACAGTCTGCATCCTCAGGAAAATCCATGTCTTTTCATCCACCATGGACTGTTACTGCAGAGATACAACAACAATTATTGGACCAGATGTAAAGGGCAATGTGCAAACGAGTTTCTTCTTATTTTCCTATTCACCAATTCCTGTGTATAGCCATTTATTTCTGGTTTTTGCCAGCACTCTTGTATTTTTGTTTTTCTCTACGGTAAGAGAAAGTTTTATGAGTGATCGAGAGCATTCTTATCGAGAAAAAATTTGCTGTGGTCCAGAGTTCACAAATTGTTTGTCCAAAGCAAGACAATATAACATAGAACATAGAAAATGCAAGGATATCAATGCAATAATTAAAATTTACATTTACAGTAATTATAAGGATTAGAGTATATTAAAATTATTTGTATGCAGACTAGATATGTAAATTTTGTTATTTAGTCTTGAACGCCATCACTTAAAAAAAGCACTCGTTTTAAAAAAGATGGATTAGTGCATGAAATTTGAAACAATCTTCATTCATCGAATCAATAAAGCTGTGCTTGCTTTTCGTTATCTTGCATGGCAAGTGAAAATAATACTTGGCTGTTAAAGAGCAGGCAGGCTCAGCTTACCTCAGGAAGGCTACAGCACCACCTTGTGGTACGGCTGTGTGATTCGACCTGAATCTCATATCCTGATGCAAGTCGTTTCATATCCTGATGATGATACATATCACAATATTGCACATTTTCTGTAAGTTATATGAATAAATAGTTTGTATATAAAAGACCACAAGGGAAGGCCTATTTCTATTTACATTCTGAATTATGTGTTTGAAATAAAAGGCACTTCATTATATTTGATTTTTTTTATCCTTTAACTGGGAACCTTTGTGCAAATTTTCAATTAAGCAGTAACAAAAATGAAATTCCACAATGTAAAATAGAAGTGTAATGATGTAAGAAGTCTATCAGCCATCTGTACATGTTTCCTGATACTGGCACAATTTTTCCCAGGCAAAAATAGAGCCATGAATGCATATGGAGTGACATTTCTTCAATCATTTACCTCGGCCAGTCACTTCTGTGTCAAAACGTCGCCACTGCTATGCCGTAGGTGTGTGTATGGCTCCTGCAGAGGCTCACTGCACTTCTCCAAAACTGTAACTGCATGTAAGGCAATGCAAGGCTGCTGAGATCAGCTAGACTCCCTTACGTCTCTTCTGGGTTTTGTGCCGTTTGATGAGGACAACATGATGCCTGTTTTCATATCTCGTCAACCAGCTGGAACTAAGGAAGTTTGTTCTGTTCTGGTGTTGCCAACTCATCCCCAAATTCTACAGACTGCAAGGAGTCACTAAAATCATGGTGAGAAATAAATCAAAACATCAATTTGGAGTGAACTTTTTGTTTCAGTTATTGCAAGCGTAAATTCTCGTTTTTATCTGAGTTTCTTTAGCGTAAATCTGGACACTGCTGTCCAGTGTTTTAGTGATCGTCAAAGTGTGAAACAGACTTTCTCACTCAGAATGCTGATACCACTGTAGACCATTACAGCGTAGCTATGGCGACACTTCGACACAGGATTTAAATTAAGCTGTGTTATTATATATGTTATGCAGTCAGTTTCTGTTGCCTACAGTCATGCATACTTTGCAGATGAACGTAAAGCATTATCCAAATTATACAAACTTAAACTGCCGTATTACGTAAACGAGTTGATTTGTGACATAACTAAACAAACACGTCACAGCTCAACCCAAACGGTGGGTTGAGCTGGAACTGCAAGAGAAAGAGATTTAGCGGGAAGCAGGGAAATACACTCACCTAAAGGATTATTAGGAACACCTGTTAAATTTCTCGGTAATGCAATTATCTAATCAACCAATCACATGGCAGCTGCTTCAATCATTTAGGGGTGTGGTCCTGGTCAAGACAATCTCCTGAACTCCAAACTGAATGTCAGAATGGGAAAGAAAGGTGATCTAAGCAACTTTGAGCGTGGCATGGTTGTTGGTGCCAGACGGGCTGGTCTGAGTATTTCACAATCTGCTCAGTTACTGGGATTTTCACGCACAACCATTTCTAGGGTTTACAAAGAATGGTCTGAAAAAGGAAAAACATCCAGTATGCGGCAGTCCTGTGGGCGAAAATGCCTTGTTGATGCTAGAGGTCAGAGGAGAATGGGCCGACTGATTCAAGCTGATAGAAGATCAACTTTGACTCAAATAACCACTCGTTACAACCAAGGTATGCAGCAAAGCATTTGTGAAGCCACAACACGCACAACCTTGAGGCGGATGGGCTACACCAGCAGAAGACCCCACCGGGTACCACTCATCTCCACTAAAAATAGGAAAATGAGGCTACAATTTGCACAAGCTCACCAAAATTGGACCATTGAAGACC